>CAUYQV010014647.1:0-40052 GCA_963574575.1 Galagoides demidoff | reverse complement strand
GCTATCCCCCTGGGTAGAGTGCCATGGCATCATAGCTCATAGCAACCTCCAACTCCTGGGCTCAAGCGAGTCTCCTGCCTCCACCTCCCAAGTAGCTGGGACCACAGGCGCCCGCCACAACGCCCGGCCATTTTTTGGTTGCAGCCGTCATTGTTTGGCGGGCCCAGGCTGGGGATTCGAACCTGCCACCTTAGGTGTACGTGGCTGGCACCTTAGCCGATTGAGCCACAGGCGCCGAGCCCATTTTCTCTGTTTAGATACACAAATACTAGCCATTGTATTACAGTTACCTACAGTGTCAGTACAGACACATCTATGCAGGTTTATAGCCCAGGAGCAACAGGCTATAGCATATAGCCCGGTGTGTAGAGGGCTCTGCCATCCAGGTTTCTGCAAGTGCACTCTGTGCTGGTTATGCAATGACAAAATCACCAAGTGACACATTGCTCAGAATGTATTCCCATCATTAAGTGATGCATGATTTTATTACAGTTCTCCAAACATCTCCCTACTCCACACCCTAGGACCTTTGCACAAACTAATCCCTCTGCTGCAAGACCCTTCCCCACCCTCCAGGCTCCTCTCACTTCCATTTGCTTTTCTAGCTCTGGCTCACGCATCACTTTTCTGAGTCTAAGTTTGAACAGATGACTTCGGGGGCTCTCATGAGACCGGCACACGTTTCTGTCATCACACTTAATGGCCCTGCCTGATAAATGTTTGCTGGTTTGCTTGTTTCATTCACTTGATTTTAAGATTTTTGTAGGAAGGGAGTTGTCTTTTACATCTGTTTAGCAGAGATCTAGAGCTACGTCTGGCATTAAGTAAACACTCAGCAAATATTTTCCAATGAGGCGGCACCTGTACATATGTAGCTCAGTGTGTAGGGCACCGGCCACATACACCAAGGCTGGCAGGTTCAAACCCAGCCCGGGCCAGCTAAACAACAATGACAACTGCAAGCATAAAAAAATAGTCGGGTTTTGTGGCGGGCACCTGTAGTCCCAGCTACTTGAGGCAAGAGAATCGCTTACGTCCAAGAGTTTGAGGTTGCTATGAGCTGTGACAACACTGTACTCTATCTACGGTGACATAGTGAGACTCTGTCTAAAAAAAAAAAAAAATTTCCAATGAATTCATGTCCCCTCTAATTATTAAATAAAGGATGTGACCAGCTTCCAGAACAATTAAATTATATGATCTTTAAGGACAAAAATCATGTCTTATAAATCTTTATATTGCTCACATATTCCACCCTATTGCTTATTAATTTGCATTAGCAATGAGTAAGTTGACACAAAAGCATATGGATATATTGTTTTTTATCTGCCTAGTATATTTTCCCTTTGAGAATTGCTCCTCCCCTACTTAATAGGATGGCCAATGTCTTGTCTGGCCTTCCCTACGTGTGGTGGAATTGTAACATGAGTTAGCCAGGGTACTTCATCTCCTGGCTGTCACTACTGGTTCGGTCCCCCTGGGACTTTTGATGGAGCTAGGTTAGAAAGATGTGCCAAAAAAAAGCAGTGTGACACTCATCACTGCCAGAGGCCATCTTTGCCCCTGGGTGGAGAGAGCCTACCCTAGGAGCCAACATGACAGCAAACAAGCCATCGGAGGGAGAGAGATAGAACTTATAATGTCACTTAAACCCCTAGACCCACTCACATCTGAGAAGTCATACTTCAGACTTCCCGACACAGGAGTCAACAAATCCCTTCCTTCTTGCCTTTCACATGGACAAAATCCTGACTGACCTTCAGGGTACGTGTTCCATGACATTCCACATTTGGCTTAGCAGGTAAACTGAGACGAGGAGGAAGAATTTCACCTCCATTAAGTCCCTTGCTGCTGTGTGAGAAATGATGGAAGTGGTGCCTGTCTCTGCACCATCTGTCGCCCTGCCCGCCAGGCTTTCATCCAGGCTGCATCTCACCCGCCTCAGGAGTACCTGGGGGCCCCCTTTTTCTGCGCCTGTCTCCTGTGTCTCTTCCAAAGAAGCAAAGCACAGCAAGGAAACATGTCATGAAAGGAAGACTGGCCTCTTCATTATTTCTGATCCGGGAGATTATGCAATGCCTCCTCATCGCAAATGGACCATCGCACCTATTTTCCTTTGAGGTTGATGACAATCTATTTTGCTTCTGGCAGCTTTCCAGTTCCAGGGGTACTAGGAGGCTGGAGTGGGTAGCTAAGGATTGTGACTAGCTCCCGGGACAGAGACGTGGACATCCACTCGAGGACCCTACAAGTTAAAAATGCCAAGTGCCTTTCTGAGAACCATTACCAGGGATATTTTCCTACAAGTTAAAAATGCCAAGTGCCTTTCTGAGAACTATTACCAGGGATATTTTCCAGCTTCCTCCTTAATCCCTGTAAATTTCTCCAAGAGGCAGGAGAGGAGGTAAGAAGGCCCTGCCTTCTCTGGAGGACCGTGCAGAGGGGAAGGAGGACAGTCTTGGTTTAAAGAAGATTCCCTCATCTCGGCCCAATTTGGTACCCTGTGTGGTTATTTTTAGGGGTAAGGAGAAATAGCCAAACTCTTTAAGAAGAGTATTTTCATGACTTGTATTTGAATTAGCTTAATTAGATGCTTTTGTCTTTAATGACTAGCTAAGATAAGCCACCCAAGGAAACCAGTTGTGATGAAATAGGGAGAAAGGAAAAAGGAGAAGTAATTTTATGGAGGAACTGCTGCCCCAGAGGCCTGGTTTGAGCATTCCTGGGTAGAGCAGCGTGGAGCACATAATCCCCAGAAGTAAATTGGAAGGAAACAAGGACACAGAGGGCAGGGGAGAGGCCCAGGAAAACGAGGAGGCTGTGCAGAGTAACTATGAGCACTCTGCAGTTCACTTAAGGGTAGGGACTGCCGGTCTTCCCACTTCTGCCCTTTCTAGAGATGGCAGGGTGAAAACAGTAAGAGTTTGGACAACAGGAGAAGGCCACCCCCACCTCCACCCCCTAGGAGCCCATGCCAATCTTGGGCTTTGATTGTTCTGGCTCTTAATCCCAAATTTCATCCCTAGGGAAGAGGTAGCAACTTGGCTCAGAATAAGCAGAGAGGTGGGGAAGTGGGGCTCCTGGCCCACCCACAGGTCTATCTCTGTCTTACAGTTGAAGGAAGCCACACCTTTATGGGCATTTCAGCTTTCACGCCCCCCTTTCCTCAATAAAGCAGGGGTCCCAGACATGGACTTTAAGCTAACGACAATATAAAAGGGCTATGGCTGTACCTTAACAGAAGAGCAACACTACATTTTTTTTAAAGGCTTGGTGAAAGGAAGGAAGGAAAGAGCTTCCTTCTTGCCCACAAGACTGGATTCTGAGAGCACCCTACTTCCTCCTGAGTCCCCTGACTTACATTATTCGAATACCTGGGGATTCCACAACATTACCCCATAGTGAATGTTAGAAAGTACCAGAGTACCGGCTCCTTCCCCAGAGGAAGAAGGAGGAGGATGGACTGAGCCATAGAGGAGAGAGAGGGAGGGGAAAGTCTGGCTGGTCCCAGGCACAGGAGTGGACTCTCACTCCGTGTCATATCTACCCCTAGTGACACCCCAGGGGGACAATCAGCTTAATATTGTCACTCTGAGTCCCAGTTGGGCTGAAGTTTCCCTACAGAGACCAGGCAGGCACATTGGGGCACTGATCTGCTGTCGCACCTGTGTCCCGGTCTCCAGGTGGCAGCAGCCCTTCCCCTCCTCCCCTCCACAGCCTCCATCAGTGTCAGCACCAGTTCTCCTGTTGTCACTGCTGTCACTGTGCCTGTCACTGCCCTTGGGCTCAGCAATAACTCTGGAGGTGCCCGGCTGCCTGAGCCCTCCCTGCAGTCTCCCCAACGTCCGCAGAAGCCAGGGGAAGGCTGAGCCTGCACCCTGACTAATGATCACGCCTTCAGGACGGGACGCAGCCTGTGACTCAAACAGTGGAGGCACAGCAGATGGAAGAGAGAGTGGGAGGAGAAGAGAGGAACATAGAGGAAAACAAAGGTTGGGGGAGGAAGAAAGGAGGAAAAAGGCAAAGGAAGAAAGCCTCAGAACCTGGAACTGCGAAGATGCTCTTGCCTGTGGGCTCTGCAGCTATTAAAGTATAAAATGAGGAGATGTGTATCTTGATACAACACTCCAGCAGTCTAGGCTGATAACACTCCGGAGGGAAAAAGACACTAACATTATAAAAGGCTGTTACTGGAGTTGCAGCAACTATAGCTTGCGATTCAATACCATGGGCGCTGCATATGTAAATTCTAATTTATACAGACTGAGATCTTAAGGACAAGAATCATGGCTGCTTTTAAGCTAGAGGAATAATAACATATGCCAACACTGTTTTAGTTTGGTCCTGTTCCAAGAATATGAGTCTGGCCAGGAAAGATATTTAAAGACAAGTTAGGTTCAGTCTTTCCATAGGAAGTTGTTGTGTCCTGGGGTACATCACTTGACATATGTAATATGTAATTATTTATAGTAAGCTATGTTAGATGAGGAGATTTGCTTTGTACGTGCAGAATTACATACAAAGGGGGTATGTATATAATATAGGTCTACAGTTACATTGAAAAGTTCGTTTAAGACTCGGCGCCTGTGGCTCAAGTGGCTAAGGCGCCAGCCACATACACCTAAGGTGGTGGGTTTGAATCCAGCCCAGGCCCGCCAAACAACAATGATGGCTGCAACCAAAAAATAGCTAAGCATTGTGGTAGGCGCCTGTGGTCCCAGCTACTTGGGAGGCTGAGGCAGGAGACTCGCTTGAGCCCAGGAGTTGGAGGTTGCTGTGAGCTGTGATGCCACAGCACTCTACCCAGGGGGATAGCTTGAAGCTCTGTCTCAAAAAAAAAAAAGTTCATTTAATATTCTAGGACAGTTCTAATCCTATAAAACCTAGCTTTAGCTTTTAAAGAAGTATTTGCAAATTGCTGAAATAAAATTCATAAGTGACATAGCCTATATAATCATATAGTTTCCTAAAGTTCATATTTACCTGTGATATAAAGGAGAAATAAAGAAAAAAAGTCTAATGCAATAATTTGTATTTTGATACATAAATGCTCAGGCATAGCTAACCAGTAGATATAATAAAGCAGACAGATGCTTATGCCTTCTTGTAATGAGTAAGTCTGCATTTAAGAAAAGTAAGACAGTCTTCACCTGAATACTGTTGATCTTTTATCTTTGTATTGAACATTCATAAATAAAGGTTAAGTAAGTATGATTTATATATTCATATAATAGCCATGAATTAGACAGCCACAAAGGCGAGTGACTCTGGTGTGTTGACTCAAATACCCTGAGCAACGTTGCCATTAGTGATGTGATTTTCTGAAACCTTGAGCAACTCTGGGCAAAATTACCAACAAAACAAAATGCAAGCTTTTCTCAATTTAATCAACAGTTGCATTTTTGGAAAATTCAATATACCTGTAGAGTAAAACCATGAAAATTTGGGGGAGGGAGTCGTAATGTGTTTATACGTACAATGGAGTTCATGTCTAGGCTTGGAGAAGTCAAAGGAATTTTCTCCTACATGAATTTCTGGCGGGCCTTGGAAAGTTGTGAGGGATGCAGGACAATCCTTCACTGTGCAGCCAACCCACACTTTGCAGGATGTCAGCATCACCAGCCACTGCAAGCCGCTAACACTCCTCAATTATGGGGCAACCTGGAATGCACCCATAGATTTCCAGAACATCTCCCAGGGAGGGTCACACCTCCACTGAGAGCTGGTGTCCTACGCCATCCCTCACCTGAACCTGGACATCTGACCTCATTAATGAAGGAAGAGAGTTGCTATGAATTCAGAGGAGCATCCGTGATACTCATCTTTCCTCACCTGTCCTGCTTAACAATATCTTCAGAATACCCCATCACGAAAGGGCCTACTTTTGTGTTATTTTACAGTGGAAGAAACTGAGGCCCAAGGTCAGACTATGAGGAGGAGGGAAGGAGTCTGACATCCTCTCGCCCTCCTGCCTGGTCCTACCCCTCCGCACTTGCCTTCCTCCACACTTAGTGTTTGTGTTTTAATTGAGGGCTCCTTCTGGAGCGACAGTGTTTTGTTTTTTGGTCTTTGCTGGCCCTATTTTATTGGTTCTTTTTCTTCAAACAGGATAAACCAAAGATACAGGCATAGTCAATACAATACAATAGATGAAACAAATTCTAAGAGACTGACTCACACTGTTTTCTTTAGGCAGAAATATGGTCCCCCAAGGATATTTGCATCCTAATTCCCAGAACCTGCAACAGGTTCCCTTGCATGGCAATGGGGACTTTGAAGGCACCACTAAGGTAGGGATCATGAGATGGGCCCCTGTAATAGAGAGGGTCCTTATAAGGGCCAGGCAGGAGAGGTCAGAGACCAAGAAGGAGATTTGGCAGCGGGAGCACAAGTGGGATGGAGGCAGCCTCTAGAAGCCAGAAAGGCAAAGAAATAAGTTCTCCCTGCGAGCCTCCAGAACACAGCCCTGCCAGCACCTTGATTTTGGTGCAATTAAAGCTTTTGATCTCCAGAATGCAGGATAATAAATGTGTGCCATTTTAAGCCACTAAATTTATGGTAATTTTTTTATAGCAGCAATAGGAAACGAAAACAGATGCTTGGAAAATCATTCTCAATTGCTAAATATAGAAGTCCTGATGGCTTCTTACCCAGGTACTAAAGTTGCCCATATGAAAGGCAGCTTACCGCAGACTGGAACCTGCCTCTAGGCACCATTTGCCTCTGACAACTGCAGCTGGTCTGGGGCTCAACCCTGCTGTTCCCTCCCTCTGCCTGGGCTTGTCAACCATCATCCCTCCACTATATCTTGGTGAATTTACCTGTTCTGGAGGATGTATCTCTATATTTTGTGAAGCAAAATCTCTTTATGCCACAGGGTCTTTATTTTAAGACAAACTGTCTTAAATCCAGGGATATCTCACCAAGTTTATTGCAACTAGCCGTTTGGGGATGATGCAGTTCCAGACAAAAAGAAATGTCATTAAGCAACTTGAGAAGTAGCCGTAAATACACAAATGTACAGAGAAGTCATTTACTTTTAGTGTTCCCAACTTTCATGCTCTATTCCCCCCCTACTTTCCCTTCCCAGCCTCTGGCAACTAACATTCTACTTTCTGTCTCTATGAATTTCACTACTCTACTACGAACTTCACATAGGTGGAATGACACAGCACTTGTCCTTTGGTAACTGGCTTATTTTAATTAGCATAATGCTTCAAAGCTCATCCACGTTGTAGGATGAGTCAGAATTTCCTTCCTTTTTTAGACTGAATAATATTCCACTGGGGTTTTTTTTTTGTTTGTTGTTTTTTTATCAATTTACTTGTGGATAAGAAGCTTGCGTCCTTCTACTCTTTGGCTGTTGTGAACACTACTGTGGGAACATGAGTTGAAGTCTGTTTTCACTTCTTTGGGGCATATATCCAAAAGTGGAATTTCTGGATCATATGGGAATTCTATTTTTAACTTTTCTAGGGGTCACCATACTATTTGCCATAGCGGCTGCACATTTTACGTTCTCACCAGCAATGCACAGGGCTCCAATTTCTCACATCTTTGCTGATACTTATTTTATGCTTTTAAGAAATTACAGCCATTCTAATGGGTATGAAGTGGCAACTCACTGTGGTTCTGATTTGTGTTTCACCTAGTAACTGGTGATGTCGAACATCTTTTCATATCTTCAACATATGGTTGTTGGCCATCTGTGTGTCTTCTTTGGAGAAATGTTTAGCAAGTCCTTTGCCCATTTCTCAGTTGGGTTTTTTGTTTTTATCATTGTTGTTGAGCTGTAAAAGTTTTGTATATATTCTGGATCACATCCTTTACCAGATATATGATATGCAAATATTTCCTCCTGTTCTGCAGGCTGCCCTTCACTTTGTTGATAGTGCCCTTTGATGTAGAAAAGTTGTAAATTCGGATGAAGCCCAACCTCTTTCTTTTATTGCCTGTGCTTTCAGTGACATATCTAAGAAATCATGGTCAAAGCCAATGTCATCAAGCTTTTCTCCTATGTTTTCTTCTATGAATTTTATAGTTTTAGCTCTTACATTGAAGTCTTTCATATTTTTAGTTCATTTTTGTATATGGTATAAGGTAAGGGGCTAACTTCATCCTTTTGCAAATGGATACACAGCACCATTTGTTGAAGAGACCATTATTTCCACATTGAATGGTCTTAATACCTTTGCAGAGGATCATTTGACCATACATGTGAGGGCTTATTTCTGGGTGCCCTGTTTTATTCCCTTGTTGTGTAAGTCTGTCTTTATGCCAGTTCCATAGTGTTTTTATTGATGTAGCTTTGTATTAAGTTTTGAAATTAGAAAGTAGGAGTCCTCTAACTTTGTCCTTCTTTTTAAAAATTATTTTAGCTATTCTGGGTCCCTTGAAATTCCATATGAATTTTAGAATAGATTTTTTTTAATTTTGCAACTTTTTTTTATTTTGACAGGGATCAAATTGGATAATAATTGACATTTAACAATATTAAGTCTTTTGATTTATAATGCAGAGATGTCTTACCATTTACTTGTTCCATATCCTTTTGAATTTTTAACTCTATATCAAACATTCTTTTCTTTGTAAGGACCCATTTTTCTTTTTCTTTTCTTTTTCTTTTCTTTTCTTTTCTTTTTTTTTTTTTTTTGAGACAGAGCCTCAAGCTATTCCCCTGGGTAGAGTGCCATAGCATCACAGCTCACAGCAACCTCCAACTCCTGGGCTCAAGTGAGTCTCCTGCCTCCGCCTCCCAAGTAGCTGGGACCACAGGCGCCTGCCACAATGCCTGGCTATTTTTTGGTTGCAACTGTCATTGTTGTTTGGCAGGCCCAGGCTGGATTTGAACCAGCCACCTTAGTTGTATGTGGCTGGTGCCTTAGCCACTTGAGCCACAGGCGCTGAGCCAGGACCCATTTTTCTAACACCTAGGTATGTCGAATTTCCATCCTTTTCCTTCACTTCTCAGCTATTTCTACACTAGGGATCTGTTAATTTCTGAATATTTTCTATAAATTGTTGCAAGATAAGTCAAGAATCTATCAGATGACTGTTCAGCAGAATAAGACTTCCAACAGAAATGCTAATGAAGAGATTCAGGGACCAAGTGAGATATTGAACTTGCTTATAAACTTTTCTCCAACTCCAAGATTCTAAAATGTCTCCTCCCCCCTTAAGCCATGGATCACAAACTTTTTTGATAATATTTAGTAGATCTTAGTAAATATAGTCTGGGTCACACCGTGTAACTCTGCCAATGTAGTGCAAATGTAGTTTAGAGCCATAAAAAGCGCTGATACATGCTACAAGCAGGATGGACCTTGAAGACATTCTGCCAGGTGGAAAAGGGCAGACATAGGAGGCTGAATAGTACATGATTCTATTTATATGAAATGTCCAGAATAAGCAAATCAATAGGGACAGAAAGTAGATTAGTGGTTTCCAGGGACTGAGTGAGGTGGAGGCAGAGAAGATTATTAACAGGTATGGGGTTTCTTTTTGGAATAATGAAAATGTTTTAAAATTTGATAGTGGTGGTAGTTGTTCAACTTTGTGAATATACAAAGGGATGAATCTATGGTATATGAATTACATCTCAGTAAAGCCATTTTTGAAAACAAAAAACAGCCATAGACAATATGTGGACAAAGGGGTGTGGCTGTATTCCAATACAATCTTATTTATAAACACAGGTTGGATTTGGCCCCTGAGCCAGAGTTTGCTACACCCTGTCCTAGTTTCACATTTATACAGTTAGGGCCTGTGCTTTGTTTGTAATTAATCTTCAGCAACTAACACCATACCTGTCAAGCAAGTAAGCATTTGATAAATGTTTGCTAGATGAATGAATAAAGGGAGTGACTGAATTAAACATTCTGTTTGTTCAATCTGGAGTTTGTTCACCATGGCTTTAGAGAGTACCTTGGTGACATTCGTTCTGGCCTGTGCATATAGCCATGTCCAGATTTTGCTTTTCCAAACCACACAACTGCTCCTTTGTTTCAATCCTCCTCTCGTCTCTTGTGGTCCACAAACAATAAACCCACTTGCCCAGTTACTATTCTACTACCGCCTCATCACCTCGCCCGTCTTTCAGTTCACTGCCTGTTCTTCTTGTGTTTTCTCTCTTCCCTTTGCTATCTGCAGTTTCTCACTAATTGATTCATTTAGTCGTTCAACAACAAACACTTATGAGGCATGAAATACTGTCTGTTACTGGCAATCCCCACTGTTTCCAAGAAGAGTGGAGCCAGGTGTAACCCAAGGTAAGCCTGAGCTCCGGGGTCCCCCGCCTCTCCATGGAGTCATATCAAATAAACAAAGGCCCAGCAACAAATGCAGAAAAGGAAATTGCAATTCTCCTCACATCCTTCAAAGGCTAGTAAGAAAGACCTATTCATGACTCACAATAACACTTCACAAAAATCTTCCCCGGTTTCTCCTGACCTCAGTGTCTCTCTCTTCCTCCACTCCCAACTCTTTTTTTTTCCTCCCTAGTTAAACATTTCTGGCTCTTCCCAGAGAGTGATGTGTACTGATTTAGGTTATCTACCGTTCTTTATTCTGTAGTCACACTTCTGTCCCCTGTTGGGGGAGTGCATTTGCCTTTGCAGGCCACGAGAGCTGCCAGGGATTCTCAGTTATTCATAGTTTGCTCTTGAAATCCTTCCAATTGAGGAATGGGGAAATTCTCCAGGAGAAGTTGCATTATCACATGCAAGAAAGGATATGTTCACTGGGCAAAAGTCTTCAAGACTCTAGGCTCCCTCCAGATGGTCCTCTTTGCCACAACTAAAGAAAATATGTGGCCATCTTCCATCTCCCCAAGCTTCAAATGTGGTCAATAAATTGGGGTCTGAAAAATGTCAAGGATGGGGGGCCAAGTATTCACAGTGACACAGCTTGTGACATATCCTACCACACTGACAGCAAATAGGATTATGAGTATTCAATTGGACCCTGAGTTCCTTGATTGGGGCTAGCCCTGTGTGCTGAGATTCACTGGTTAGAAACCCAGCTGAAGGACAGAGGCCTATCTATCTGCTTCCTCTGCTACTCCAGGCATAAGTCTTCCATCTCTTCTCTTTCTTTCCTTTTCTTTTTTTTTTTTTTTTTTTGGCTTCTGGATAGAGTGTCTATGAAAATCTTTTTTTAAAGCAGAATTTAATTTTATTTTTAAATTAACAAATAATTGGATGTATTATGGAATACCTAATATTCATGTTTTGATACATACAACGTACAGTGATCAGATTAGGGTAACTAGTATATCCATCATCTCAAACACTTATATTTCAATATCTTTCTTCCAGCCATTTTAAAATATGTATTATTTACTATAGTCATCCACAGTGGTGTGGAACACTAGAACGTATGCCTCCCGTCTAGTAATATGGTCAATGAATACACGAAAAAATGCTCCCATCACTAATCATCAGGGAAACACAAATCAAAGGCACAATATGGCGTCATCTCACCCCGGTGAGAATGTCTATTGTCAAGAAGACAAAAAGTAACAAATGCTGGTGAACATGAAGAGAAAAGGGAACTCGTACACATTGCTGGTGGGAAGGTGAACTGATGTAGCCACTGCGGAGAACAGGACGGCAGTGCCTCAGAAAGCTGCAGGCAGAACTACTGGGGGATGCAGCAATCTCACTACTGGGAATTCATGCAAAGGGAAGGAAATCATGATATGGGAGAGACATCTGCATTCCCATGTTTATCACAGCATCATTCACAAGGCAAAATATGGAATCAACCCACGTTTTCAACAGCAGGTGCGTGGACAAAGAAAATGTTGTATACAAGGTCAGACAGTTAAGTTCTTGAACTCACTCTAGAAAAGGTGCTACATACCTCATTGCAGGAGATCACTCTGGTCACCTGTGCAGTGCTCCCCTTGGGAAACTATGCACTGATGCCAGCGCCTAGTCCATCCTGCAAAGCACTTTTTCTAGGATGAGTTCGTGAACTTAATTGTCAGCCCTCATACAATGACAGTTCTGATGACCGTTCCAGAGGAGGAGGTCCCAAAATGGCTTTGAAGGGTGGAGTAGGCACTGGCCTTGGTGCCTCGCTTCCTGAGGAGAGTACTGGAAGGTGACTGTGGTGATATTCAGCAACAAGGTAAGAAGCACTTTTCCTAGGATGAGTTCTCAAGCTTAATGGCCTGACAGGTGTTGATGATGACTCCGGTAATTTTCTCAGATCCTTGACTTCGCCCTTTCTGTCTTGGGTTTCTGGTAACCATCATCCAGAAGCAGCAGTTCCAAAGCCTGCTTGGTGTGCTCTCCATGTGGAGCGGAGTGCAAGTCATAGACCTTCTCTTCCCCTTTTGCAGAAGGCAGGATAAAAACTATGTCTGGTTTGCAATTTACAGAGGGATTTTGGGGCTTTCTCAGTTTAACACATTTACTAATTTGGTTCTCTTTCTGAAATAGCCAGTGCTAAGCAACCCATTATCTCCCAACTGTAATTCTGATGCAAGTGTCTTTTTAGGGGTATTCAACTCTGCAGCTGCTGCTTGGCCCGGGGCTTCCTCTGCTTTACATGGCGGGTGAAAGTCTCCCTGAGCAGGACAGGAGGTCTGCACTGAAACACATCCACTTAGTCTCAGGGAGGCACCTGCTGTCACTTGCCAGCACTGAGATATAATACAAAAATCAAATTTCTGTCCTTTTATACCATCTAACTTGCTGTTTGTTTCCAGTATCTTTGTTTCTTATGATTTTCTCTTAAACATTTATTTGTTAAATAGTCCATTACTACACAGAGTATAAAATATAAAAGGTACGAAAGGGTCCTCAGTGAAAAACCTCTCTCCCACCCCTCTCTCTCAGGTCCTCTCCTTGGGCACCCACAGTGACCGGAGTCTCTCGGTGTATTTACCATGAGTAATCATATGCTTAAAACAAGCAAGAAAAACGGCACTTGGTTGTTTGCACTTTGCTTTTTCTCTTATCTATCTCTTGGCGATAGTTCCCCATCAGCAATACAGAGTCATCTCATTTTTCTTTTATTACTAGCTGCCTGTGGTTGTGCCCTAATACAACCAAAACCTATCCTGATGGACATCTAGGTTGTTTCTGGACTTTTAGTCTTTTTATTTTCATGGACAAATCGTTAACCTGATGAATAGACGTACAAACAGCTCGTGTGTACTAATAACTTCAAAGTTGCCACCACCTCTGTAAGATTTTATCGGACTATAAGAGATTTCCTACATACATCAGTTGGCTCTTGGCAGGCTTTATAGTAGAGTGTGACAAATGTCAGGTTCAGGGAACCTGCCTGGTTCTGGATGAGGTATAGCAGGCCTGCCTGTGACTAATTCTGAATACCCAGCTCTGTGCTCCACTCTCTCTTTTCTCTTCCCTTTTTCTATGCTGTTTATGATTTTATTTTATTTTTCCTTTTTTTTGAGACAGAGCCTCAAGCTGTCCCCCTGGGTAGAGTGCCGCGGCTTTACAGCTCACAGCAACCTCCAACTCCTGGGCTCAAGCAAGTCTCCTGCCCCAGCCTCCCAAGTAGCTGGGACCACAGGCACCCACCACAACGCCCGGCTATTTTTTGGTTGCAGCCATCGTTGTTTGGCAGGTCTGGGCTGGATTCGAACCCGCCACCTTAGGTGTATGTGGCTGGCGCCTTAGCCACTTGAGCCACAGGTGCCAAGCCTGTTTATGATTTTAAAAAACCCAAAACAAATGGCAGGGAGCAAAAGTAGCATAAGAGTTTAGAGGGAGGAGATTTATGTAAGCTGGTGAGATACACATACATACATATATATATATATATATGCGCGCACACACACACACACACACACACACACATACATATAGAGGGTGATATTGGAGCAGGGCCAGGCCAGAGGCTGATAGAAAGGAAGAGTTACTGAAGGTATAGAAAAACAGAAAGGTATTAAAGGTACGGAAAACAGAGAGAGCAAAAAGACAGAGGTGGCAACCATCTAAATTTTGAAGACTGTGAGAAGATGGAAGAGACCAGAGCAAATGTTTCTTTCTTTCTTTCTTTTTTGAGACAATCTCACTTTGTTGCCCTCAGTAGAGTGCTGTGGCATCATAGCTCACAGCAACCTCAAACTCCTGGGCTTAAGTGATTCTTTAGTCTCAGCCTCCTGAGTAGCTGGGACTACAGGCACTCACCACAATGCCCAATTCACATCTCTAGGGTATACCAAGTAACCACAAACCTTGGAATAGCGATACCAAACTACTAGTATATCTAAACTGGCATCAGCAAAATAATACACATAGTAATAAATCTTTCCTAGAGAAAAGCATCTTCATTTTAATTCTCAAGAGACCACTAATAGCAAAATGTCAACCCAAAGTCAAAGATAACAAAGCATGCAAGGAAATTTGGCAATAGGAGCAAGACTCTGCAGAAACAACAGACAGTCGAAACAGACTAACAAAGACTTCAGAAAAAGCACAGAGCTTTTAGGTATAGATCACAGTGTAACTATGCTTGCTATAAGGAAATAAGGAAAGGAACGGTTTAAAAGGATTTTCATGGTTGAAGAAACTATCAAAGTTAGCAGAAACTTGGTTTTGTTCATTGCTATACGCCCAGCACCTTTGTTTGGCAGTAATGAGTGGCTGTTCATCGAGGGAGCACGTGGCTCTCTGCACCGGAGGCCTCCTGCCTGTGCTCTTGTCTGTTTCACATGTCTCTCTCACGCTGGTCATCTTCATGAGGATGGCATTTTGTTACCTTCAGTTCATATCCAAAATATCAAAAATGTGCGACATGTTCAAAACGGAGCTCGCCACTAGTGAAATGACACCCCTTTGAGGCCTCCTTATTTCTGTCAAAAACCATCATTATCTCAGCCACTCAGGCTCCAGAACCTGGGTCAGGCTTCACTCCTCTTCCTCTGTTTGCCCCACACCTAAGAGTCACCAGGAGGTTTCTTCCATTGCAGTTCTTCCATCCTCCCTGACTGTCGGTTCCCACTGCCATTGTCGTTGAGGCCTTTGTTACCACATGCCTGGGTCACTGCTGGGCTTCTCATTGCTGACCATAAACTCCTTCTGTCCATTCTCCTCCTAAATTAATATGTTTAAATGATATTTTGGGCATGTTAACTGCCTCTCCAAAATCCCGATCAGATGCCACAAAAATCACTGGCCTTGGCCAGAACCAGTTGCACTCTTGCCTGAGGGGTTCTATTGTACCAGCAGATCTAGGTTTCAGTCTCCCATGCCTTCAACAGACCCTTGCTGAGCTTCTGTTCTGTACCAAGCTTTGCACTAAGTACTGGTAATATAAGGGAACTACAGAGACACAGTCCTTGCCCTCGGTGACTTGCTGCTTAGTAGGGAAGATGGCCAACTATAATAGCAATTACAGAAGAGTGTGACAAATGTCATCATAGAGTAAGTTCACAAGGGTTGTAGAAGTGCATGGCAGAGGGAAATCTGGAATTCACAAGCATAAAACAGGTGCTGGAGAAGGCTTTCCAGGAAAGAACTTTCTATCTCCTTTCCTACTATTCCCCTATTGCAACCTTCTGTCACGTAATTCATCACTCTTTCTATGTGTTATCTTTCCTTCAAGGCCCACATTAAGTTTCTTCCGGGTGTTACACCCTTCGTGGTCATCTTCTTCTCAGATCTCATACTACTACTAATCTGACGCAGAGGCTATGCCCACTTGAATTTTTGCATGTGTGTATATACATATGTACGTATACGCACATTAGTTTGAATCATATAAAAGTCACTGGATATTTAACCATTTTTAACCCACCAAACTGACAATTCCATATGGTTCAACCATATGACTTGAAAACTTTGCCTAGAGCTATTATCCCTGTATAAATCCACACACGAACTTGCAGTTTGCTCAAAGATACAAACTTACAAGCAGTCCCACAAATGCTCTCTCATATGTCCTATAGAGGCACCAAAGTGTGAATTCTCATTTACATATTTTACATCTGATCACACATACACCACGTAAACCCACAAAATGACAAACTCATTCATGAGAGTCCTCACATACCACACACCCAATATGCACACAAACCCGACAGACGCACGAGATGCAAATGAGCACACACACACTCTCACACGCATTCATTATAACCGACACGTTGGTGTACACACACACTCCCACACATGTGCTGGCGGGCACACATTGGTCCCCAGATATATCCAGAATAATTCTCAGACTTAACAAAGCCAGACGCAGGAGCACCCTCAGGGGAGAATTCACCCACCCATGTCTAATCTGTCTTTTTGTAGATCTAGGGAATCTAATAACAAGGTGATAACACTATGTTTAAAATAAGAATTAATAAGCTCTGAGCAAGGATCTGAAGAAGTCTCCTGTGAGTAAAGGGCTTATGCTTTAATGCACAGAGTCTGTGACATTCACTATGGCCACTCAAAGGCCTTTTTTAGGCTTTTGCTTTCGGTAAGATTGATAAGGTGTTAGTGTCTCCGATCTAGAGAAAGCCTTTTATTTGGAGCCCTTGCCAGCCCAACTGTCCTGGTGGGTTGAGGGAGCCAGAAATGGGTAGGATGGGCTGGAACTAGTAATAGTCGAAGCTGTCCTAGGTGGGACTGTCACATCAGCAGGGAACTAGCCAAAGCTGAGAGGCAGCTGGATGTACGTGTAAAGAAGGCGTATGTGGACTGTCTGTGGCTCATGTCCTGCTTCCCATGTTCCTGTCCCTTCTGCCTGGTTTCCCCACCACACGGGCTCTGTCTGGTTTCCAGGGACACTGAGATCCCTCGCATTAACAGCACAAGAAAGTCTGAGAAGAGAAAAACATCAGGCTAGGTCTGCATTTTAGCTCTTAGGTGCTTGTAAAAATTAGGACAAGTTTGCAAACTTAATTGTCAGACCTTGTACGATGACCAACTCTCATGGACAGTCTAGAAAAAGAGTTCCAAAAGTGCTTTGAAGGGTGGACTAGTGGTATTAGTCCATAGATTCTAGTGGTATTAGGGTGGACTAGTTGTATTAGTCCACGCTGGTATTAATGCATAGATTCCCAAGGGGAGCACTTTGAAGGTGCACTTTGAAGGTGACTAGTCATAAGTCATATTCAGCAATGAAGTATGTAGCACTTTTTCTAGGATGAGTTCACAAACTTAATTGTACAACTCTGTAAATCTCATAAAGGATACAGAAAGAAGAGATACCTAGAATATACAACAAATTTTTATAAATCAGTAGGAAAAAATAACTCACTACAATATTGAACAACCACTTCATATACAGCACATGGGCTTTAAAAATACAAAAATGTACACAACCTTAGTAGTCATCAGGGAAATGCAAATTACAACTACAATTATACACTACTACAACCTTCTAAGGAAGGCCTAACAAAATTGAGGACCAATGAGAATTTGGAGCACTCACTCACTGTTGACGGGAGTATAAATTGATAGCCACTTTGGAAAACTCTTTGGCATGACCTACCAAAGCTGAACATATATATGCCCTATGACAAAGCAATTCAACTCCAGGGTATATGCTCCATATAAATGTGAATACCACATAAGTCACTTTGATGGACTTTAAGTACAAAATGTTAAAATTGTATCAAGCTGTTAATATGCACAGTGAATCAGCAGCAGACCAATCATTTAAAATCTTCTTTCACTTGTCCATTATAGTCAATTTGGGATGGTTAGCCACAATTTTTGCCAATATCTCTGCTATGTCTTCACCCAAATTGTTAAGTATAGCTGGGCAAAAAGTAGAGCCCTGTGGCAGCTCTGAAGATTTCCCTCCTTTACCTCTCTCTTGTCATTTCCCTCCTTTCCCTTTCCTTCTCTTTCTTAAAATTTTATTAGGCAATTGGGTTCCATTAATTGCAACTGGATATGTAGGTGGAAACATTAGTTTATATCAACACCTCCCCTCCATGGGGAATAAGACCACTAGAGCTGGAGTACCTCAAATTCTGGAGAAGAGCATTTTAGGCAGAGGGAAACTATGTACAAAGGCCATGAAGTGCAAATGAACTTGGCATTCAAAGACCAGAAGGAAGATCGCATTTGAGTGTTCCCAGTAATCACCAGGTACCTGGGGATGTCTCCCAGGGAATTGGTGCCTTGCTCTGAGCTCAAACTCTTTGGTGGGGTTAATGACAATTTTCTACCTGCCCATGGTACTAAAGGTCACTTATCACACATTCCTTATTAACACATTTCACTGCTTGTTGGCATCTTAGTCTTGTTGTACTTTGGCAATTCCAAGATGGTTCAATCCTACAGCTGGCAAGTCGGTGCTGGTTAGAATTCTACCTGCCATAGTGTGCCAGTAGTATCGTTGTTAAGTTTGCCTTGAAAAGCTTTACCTTTCAAAGATATATAATAAGATATCTATAGTTAGATGTTTGCCTCAAAATAATCTGGGGTGGGGGTGGGGTATACCTAGGAACAAGATTGGCCACGTGTTGATATTGCTGAGGCTGGGAAATGAGTACAAAATGTACACACTCTCACCAGTCATTACCTTTTTGGTATATTCATTATCTTTTTGCTCTACTTTTGCCAATGTATTAATTTCGTCATATAAATTATTCCGGAACATAGTAAATTTTTTAAAACTTCCAAATGTTTTTATGAAGTATAACAATATCTAAACCAGGTAGGATCCCATAAAATTACCTAATTTAGTACTATCTTACCTTAAGAATATTCCTTAATTCCAGTATTACTTAAGAGTATTAATACAAAAATTTTAAAAATGTTGCCTTGTAGATCTGGCAATATGTAACAAAAATACATATGGGGCGGTGCCTGTGGCTCAAAGGAGTAGGGCGCCAGCTCCATATGCCAGAGGTGGTGGGTTCAAACCCAGCCCCGGCCAAAAACTAAAAAACAAAACAAAATAAACATATACATTTACCTTTGATTACATTTTCTTAGAAATTTGAAGACACATCCACAACAATGAATGTGAAAACACATAAATGCCCATCAATATATTGATTAAAAAAATCACGGTGTATCTACAAAAAAAACAGAACATGATTTTTTTCACATATTGGTGAACTAATATGTGATGCTTTCCAGGATATATTGTTAAGTACAAAAGCTCAAAAGTACACACACACACACACACACACACACACACACTTATTACCATTACCATTTTGTTTAAGAAAGGAAAGGAGAAATAAAAAATAGGCACAAACTGCTCGCTTTTTATAAAAAGAAAAGGAAAGAATAAGCCAGACTCCAAAGTGATTGTTTGGGAATGGGTGAAAAGGATTGTAAATAAGGGTTGTGTCAAACTGACACTTATCTGAATACACAAATTTCTATCATTTTAACCTTGAATCTGTTAATGTTTTACGCAATAAAAAAGTTAATAAAGTCAACCAGCGAGCCAAGTTTTTCACTATTGAAGAAGGGAGTCATAATTATGGAAAAGGGAAAGACGAGAATGAACCCCATTAAGCTAAATGCATTTGGATTATTAGCACAAACTCTGTTTTAATATATGGATTATATGCATGTAGATATGTGTAATAATACATATATTACTTATTACAATGGTAAAAAGTCACTTGATTGTAGATTTACCTCATAAGCCCCACCTTTACTAAAATTATCATTAATAAATGAAACTAATCAACTTCACAGCTTTATGATATAATGCCCTAAAAATGACGTAATAGATGTTCTGTAGTATTCCAGCCAAACATAACTGAATCTAATTTCAAGAATACACGAGACAAACACAAACTGAGGGATATTCTGAAAATAACAGTCATCTTGAAAAGCAAGTTGAGGAACCATTTCAGATTAAAAAAAACTAAAGATATGTGACAACGAAATGATCCTAGATTAGACCCCAGACCAGCTGACTGGGTCAAACATAGCTATAAAGAACATTACTGAAACAAATGGTGAAATTTGAGCGTGAACTGTGGGTTAGGTCAGAGTTTCCCAAATTTTCTTTGTTCACAGCACCTTTAGTGTCTCAATAATTTTTTTCACAGTGCCCCTTGGCCAAAAGGAATACTTTAGTCCAAACAACTTATGAAATATTTATGCTGTAACAATTTAGTAGCCATTTGAAAAAATAATACATTTTAATTGAAAGCACAAGAATATTTTATTTCATTCTTAAATAACATCAGTTACGGCTTGGTGCCTGTGGCTCAAGCGGCTAAGGCGCCAGCCACATACACCTGAGGTTCAAATTCAGCCCGGGGCCACCAAACAACAGTGACAGCTGCAACCAAAAAATAGCCGGGCGTTGTGGCGGGCGCCTGTAGTCCCAGTTACTTGGGAGACGGAGGCAGGAGACTCGCTTGAGGCTAGGAGTTGGAGGTTGCTGTGAGCTGTAATGTCACAGAACTCTACCCAGGGGGACAGCTTGAGACTCTGTCTCAAAAAAAAAAAAATGTCAGTTACTTACTAATGGGATGTTGCACCTGTTGAAATCTTAGAATAGGATTGGACAAGCAAGACCATCCTCGTTTCCCGTGCCACACTGACTTTTGCACTGTACTTGTTTTTTATCACAACCAACGCCCCAAGATGTGCCATCGCCAGTGAATATGGTGCCATCTAGTGTTAGAACTGTAAAAAAACTTCAAGCTAGTACTGTACAGTGGGTTAGATTTCGTTTTGTTTGCCTTCAGAATGCAAAATTTAGAAGGCAAATATTCTACAGCTATCCTCCTGTGAAGTTACTGCGACATTACGGGGCATCTTAGTGAAGTTTGAAAACCATAAGATTATATAATAGTGCTATATAAATACTGCATTACCTGATTTTGATAAATATATAGTTGCTATGCAGAAGAAAGTTCTTATTCTCAGGAATACACGTCTACGTACTTGTGGGTAAAGAAACATGTATATAAACTACTACAAATTATTCAGAAAAAAATGTGTGTGTACATGTACATATGGATAGAGAGTGAGCAAAAGTGATATAGTAAAAAGGGCAAAATGTTAACTGTTGAACCTGGACACAGGGCATACAAGATTTTTTGTGGTACTGTTCTTGAAACTTTTCTATGTGAAACTATTTAAAAATAAAGAAGGTCTTTTTTTGTTTGTTTTTGTTCCTGTTTTTTTGACACAGAGTCTCACTCAGTTGTCCTGGGGTTGAGTGCTGTAGTGTCATAGCTCACAACAACCTCAAACTCTTGCATCAGCCTCTTGAGTAGCTGGGACTACCGGTGCCCACCACAATGCCTGGCTAGTTTTGTTATTTTTAGTAGACACGGAGGTTTTGCTCTTGCTCAGGCTGGTCTAGAACTCCTGAACTCAATCAATCCACCCGTCTCGGTTTCCCGTAGTGTTGGGATTATAGGAGTGAACCATCAGGCCTGGCCCAAAATAGTTTTGAAAGATGAAATGCAGTAGTACATTTTAAGTATGTGTGTGTTATATGTTGTAAAACAATTTTAAATACCTTGAAATTAAAGCACCGATTCAGATGCTTTCATTGGTTGTAACCTTTCGTAGAAAGGGAGGTCTAGGGAAAGGTACACACAGTATTGGTGATATTTAATGGCCTAAATGGGTAGTGTATTCACAGATATTCATTACATTATTCTTTGTATTTTTAGTATGTCTAAAGTATTTCACAATTTGCTTTTTAAAAATATACATTTAAAATATGTCAAATTTGGCTCAGTGCCCATAGCTCAGTGGCTAGGACACCAGCCACATGCACCAAGTCTGGTGGGTTCAAACCCAGCCCAAGTCTGCTAAACAATGACAACTACAATCAAAAAAACAGGCATGACTTGTAAGATTTTGAAGCTCGCAAACCTTGTTTGCCCCCCCACCCCCACACACGAGGCTGCGGGAGCCGGCAAATTGGAAGAGCCTCGGCCTGGGCTTCATGTCCCTCAACCCCTTTCCAGGATCTGCTGAACGCGAGGTCCCAGTTCCAAAGGGCCCCAGAAGGTGTCAGTTGCTCTCACCATTCTCACCTCGTGAGCTGCCCAAAGTCCACAATGCAGGCGGGCAGAGCTGAGCCCACAGGTGACAAGAGAGGCGACTCATGATTGGTGACTTTGAAATTGGGCGCCCTCTGGGCAAAGGGAAATTTGGAAATGTGTGCCTGGCTTGACTCAAGGAAAGCCATTTCACTGTGGCCCTAAAGGTTCTTTTCAAGTCACAGATAGAGAAGGAAGGACTGGAGCACCAGCTGTGCAGGCAAACTGAAATCCAGGCGCATCTGCAACACCCCAATATCCTAAGGCTCTTCAATTCCTTCTGTGATGCTCCCCGTGTGTATCTGATTCTGGAATATGCTCCAAGGGCTGAGCTGTACAAGAACCTGCAGAAAAACCACACATTTGATGAGCAGCAAACAGCCATGGTAATGGAGGAGTTGGCAGATGCCTTGACTTACTGCCATGACAGAAAAGTGATCACAGGGATATTAAGCCAGAAAACCTGCCTTTGGGTTTTAGGCGTGAGGTGAAGATTGCAGATTTTGGCTGGCCTGTGCACACCCCCTCTCTGAGGAGAAAGACAATGTGTGGAACACTTCACTGCTTGCCCCAGAAATGGTCGAGGGGAGGACATATGATGAAAAGGTGGACCTGTGGTGCATTGGGGTGCTCTGCTATGAGCTGTTGGGAAATCCCCCCTTTGAGAGCACCTCCTACAATGAGATCTACAGGCGCATCCTCAAGGTAGATGTGAGAGGTTCCCCAAACGATGCCTTTGGGGGCCCAGGCCCTGATCTCCAAGTTTCTCCGATACAAGCTCCTGGCCCAGATCCTGGAGCACCCTTGGGTCCAGGCCCATTCCTGGAGGGTGCTGCCTCCCTGGGCTCAGATGGCTTCCTGAGCCCTGTCTGCCTTTCTTCCTTTGTATTTGGGAGCTATTCTGGCTCTACTACCTCATCTATCTCCTTGATTTCTTCTACGGTGCTAATTAATAAAAGCTGAATCATTTAGTATCAGGTCTTTATAGTTGTTTCAGTTAGTGGGTGACTATATTGAATCTTAATTTCTTGTAGAACCTCTTGAGAGTTATCCAAGATTATGCCCTTCTGGCCCCAGAGATGGTGGTTTCACTCTCCTTAAAAACTACAGCCTACTTTTGTGCCCTGGGAGTACATAATCTGTCCCCTGTTACAGTGGCTCCTCAACTTACTATCTTTCATGTATCAAACAGTACTGCCTTCCACACAAGGGTCCACTCTCTGTACAGACGTTCAACATGCTGCTGTCTCTGAAATAAAATGTTTTCCTGTGAGGGGGAAAAAAAATAGCCGGGCATTATGGTGGGCGCCTGTAGTTCCAGCTACTTGGGAGGCTGAGGCAAGAGAATTACTTAAGCCTAAAAGTTTGAGGTTGCTATGAGCTGTGACACCCTAGCACTCTACCCAGGGCAGCTTGACACTCTATCTCAGAGGTCCTCAAACTTTTTAAACAGGGGGCCAGTTCACTGTCCCTCATACCGTTGGAGGGCTGGACTGCGGGCTCCGGGACAAGTTGGCTACTAAGCAGGACAGGCAGCAGTGGCAAAAACACCCAGTGGGCCGATAAATGTCCTAGGCGGGCAGCATGTGGTGGGAAGGCCATAGTTTAAGGACGCCTGCTCTACCCCCACCCCCCCAAAATAATATATATATATATGTGTGTGTGTGTAGAATATTTCTTAATATATAAAAAATGAAAATATAGGCCAGGCACGGTGGCTCACACCTGTAATCCCAGCACTTGGGAGCCCAAGGTGGGTGGATTTCCTTAGCTCACAGTTTCTAGACCAGCCTGAGCCAGAGTGAGACCACATCTCTAAAAACAGCCAGTAATTGTGGCAGCCACCTATGTTATGGGGCGAGATAAGGACCACCGATTCAAATTAGAATTTCAAAAAGGAGTCTTTTATTAACCCTGAGGCTGTCTCAGCAAAATTTAAAGCAGATTGAGACAGCATCGAGGGGTCTGATGTTGGAGTTTTTCTAGTCTGAAAGTTGGAAAAGGGCCAAACAGGTGCGCTGAAAGTTAGCAATTAGAAGCAAAAAGGAAGTTGGCAAAAAAAGCAAAAAGCAAGCACGGGGTCACGATGACCCCTTTTACAGAAGGGAACCTTGCAATTTAGCGGATTAGCGGATAGGTAACATAAAGGTCACATAACACAGATATGGCAATTAGTGAATAAACAAAACAATTTGTCACAGCACTTAGCTTGTTAACCCTCATCGTGACAGTACTTGGCTCATTAGTTCTTATCTTGCTCTGTCCTGGCCCAATCCGGGTACTTGGCATCATTTCATTTACCTCTTGTTCCCCTTCCTCGACCCAGGGGGCTGCTGTGAGGCCATTGTGAGGCTGCTGGCATCCATCTTATGGGGGTGATGAGGCAGCTGGCACCCATGAGGCTGCTGGCACCCATCTCACCTGTACTCTCAGCTACTTAGGAGGCTGAAGTAAGAGAATCAATTAAGCCCTGGAGTCAGGAGTTTGAGGTTGCTGTGAGCTATGACGCTATGGCACTCTACCAAGGGTGACACAGTGAGAATCTATCTCAAAAACAAAAAATTGAAAATATAATTAAAGCATGTAAGTACTGCTTATCAGGAGGTTACTATGTATTACTATGAACTTCCTGTGCATATCTCCTGCAAGCCTTACTACTGTCACATGCCTATGCCAAACCAACATAAAGCCTGACAGAGCTGACTCCAGAACTGATGCTCACACTTTATCTCCCAGGTCCCTACTCTATACAACTAACTCATGCTGCTCTTTCTTCTTCTTATAGTCAAAGCTGGAAAGAATATA
Source organism: Galagoides demidoff (assembly GCA_963574575.1). NCBI lineage: Eukaryota > Metazoa > Chordata > Mammalia > Primates > Galagidae > Galagoides > Galagoides demidoff. The sequence continues at coordinate 15,286 of CAUYQV010014647.1, read as the reverse complement.
ACAGAATCATGCATATTAAAATACCAAATACACCAGTATGAAAAAAATAGTAATAAAATTTAATCTTCGGCATTTTTATTGCTCTCAATAGTAACATATCTAACAGTTGAAGATTTGACATTTTGCCATTATTCTTGCACAATACCAACTCTATGACCAGGTCAATGGTAAACTCTCAAAATTAGTTTAGTGGTTTATTAATCATACCAAGAGGTTGGTATCAAGATTTGTGAAGAATCATAGTTATAAATCCAATTCTTTTAAGCTTTAAGCTATCAAAATTCTAATCAAGATTTATATTTCATATTGGAAAAGAATTTTAGAAGCTTAATTATGTTGTTTTTGTATTATGAAAACAATCTGTATTTTTTCTTTTAAAAAACTTTAATACTGGCTCGGTGCCTGTGGCTCAATCGGCTAAGGCACCAGCCACGTACACCTAAGGTGGCAGGTTCGAATCCCCAGCCCGGGCCTGCCAAACAACAATGATGGCTGAAACCAAAAAATGGCCGGGCGTTGTGGCAGGCGCCTGTGGTCCCAGCTACGTGGGAGGCTGAGGCAGGAGACTAGCTTGAGCCCAGGAGTTGGAGGTTGCTATGAGTTATGATGCCATGGCACTCTACCCAGGGGGATAGCTTGAGGCTCCGTCTCAAAAAAAAAAACTTTAATACTTTAAAATTGTTCAAAAATCTGACTTTACTATGCAATTTTGAGCCTGTATTGTCTTCCTGTAATGTATTTTTTTAAAAATGTCTAAAAGTTATGAGAACAGAAGCAATGCTACCTTTGCCTTTGTAATTTACTAGGAAATTGGCAGCAATTCTTTTTCAGGGCTAACTCTAATCATTGTCAAGTTCTATTCATCTTCTGTAACTTAAGATATTGACTTGAGAAATTACTGTCTTATCAGACTGGCTTTTATTCAAACAGCTGTTTTTCTCATCTTCTGGAACAAGGAAAGTGGTTATCTTAGTATTCATTATTCTTCGACTGTTAGGTTGTCAGCTAAAGAGAACAGAACACAAGGTTAAGTTTGTATGTGAACAGCAGGCAGGCGAGGAAAATGAAGGCGCTTACAGCTACAATTGTACGCCTTAACAGAGCTGGACAAGAATGCTAAGAAGCATCTACAGTAGTGTGGGTCTGCCGCCTACAGATGAGTCAACTAATCTCAAATCAATCAGAACTCTGTAATAAAGGAGCAAAGTCTAAACAAAACCCCCCTTTCTGACTTCCTCACTTCCCTGGCTCCTGACTCTGCTGTCATGCAACTCGAGCAAAGGGAACACAATACTGGAGAGGAAGAGGGGCAGCAGACCGTTCCATGGGACCAAAAAAAGGATCCAGAAAATAACACCCCCTAATGGACCACGGCGTGGCCGGGCCTTGAACTAAACCGTTAAGTCCAGATGCCACCAGATCTGCCCTGAATAGCCAACAAATATCTACTGTTTGGCTGCAAATACAACAAACGCTCAGTCCTTCTACCACTAAAAACAAGGCCGCGCTCTCCCCGAACCGTAAGCCCTGTCCTAGCCCAAGAACGTCTTCTAGCCAAGGAACACTATCTGCGATCGTCACGCGACCCCAGGGAACAGGTAACTCGAGCCTCGAGTTCGGGGACAGGCGATGACGTCACCGCCCCGCCCTAGCATCGCGAGACTGCCGTCTCCCTCCCCCGGCTCCCGGCGCTCCCAACCGCCCGCGCCTGCTGCCGGGCAGCGGCGGGGATGGCGAGCCGCGGAGCCGAGGTGGTGACGAGAGCAGCGGTTCCGCCATTGGACGAGGAGGCCTGAGGGACGGGCCAGCGGCGCACAAGGAGAGAGCGAGGCGGTTGGCCCCGGGAGAGCGAGGGCAATGGAGGCCAACATGCCGAAGCGGAAGGAGCCCGGCAAGTCCCTCCGCATCAAAGTCATCTCCATGGGCAACGCCGAAGTGGGAAAAGTGAGTACTGCGCGCCAGAGGGGCGGGACTCCGCGCGGCGGGGCGACGTGCCCATTGGCTGGCAGGACGGCCACTCAACAGCCGGGGACCCAGCTTCCTCCCCGCCCCCGAGCAGGCCCAAGTTTCCTCCGAGGGGCTGCGGCTCAGCTAGAAGTGTCCGACCTTTTTGACCTTTGGGTTGCCCCCTCCTCCTCCGACGTCACTCTCCGGCAGGTGTCGGGGGTGGCCTCTAGCCCTTGGATGTACCCCACAGAGAGTAAGGAGGCCTAGTTCCTAATGTCAGGTGGTATCACGCCTGCGTTCTAGATGACCCATCCAGGACCTAGTCGGGGAGAATAAAAGTTTTGTTCCCCGCAGCAGTGTTTGGAAGCCAAGGGAACTTCATGGGGTGAGTGAGGGTTTGAAAATAGTGAAATGGTGTTCAGCTGCCCAGAATCTACGTCCCCGTCGTTGAGAGCATAACTGAAGCTGACGTGTATCACAGGGGGCGTGCAGTGGTTGGCAAGGTTCCTGCGTTATTTTGTATTTCTCTTAGTAGTCCCACATCCACTCTCTCAAAGAAGCCCTAGTTTCAGTGCCCTTCTCTGCTCCATCTCCTGGGTATCAGCTATAAGCTGACTGTTAGTATGGGAGGAGAGAGGGCCAGAGGTGACCCAGGCCTTTCCCCACCTGAATTCTGAGACTGCCTCGTCTTCATCCATATTTGCTCTGTGGAGAGAGTGGATGGAAGTAGAAGTGGAAGCTGTTAGTAGAGAACCTCCCAAGGTCCTCACATCAGTGACAGAGATAAGATTAGAACCTGAGCCTTCATACTCCCACTGCAGTGCTCTTTCTTTCAGTGTATGCTGTCATACAATGAATTAGTTAAACTCCAGCTAAGGTCTAAATGGAAAAGAGATGTTAATTGGAGTGTCAGTGCCCTACACACAAATGGTGCTCGGTAAATATTTATTAGTATTTTTATTTCTCTTTAGCATGATCCTGTACTAAAATATCTGTGTGTATGTAATTATTAATATAGCATTCACCGAAAGTCCACACTTATTGAGTGTCAGCTGAATGTCAACTGGTAAAAGAAAAAGCCTCTAGGTTATATACTGAGCTGACAAAGTCAGCTCACTTTTGTAATTTTATTGTGTCTAATGGTGCAACACTCGAAGTGGCTCAAAATGCCCATTGTCACTTTTATTTAACACTGTTCTAAATTTATTAGCCAATGCAATTAGACAAGAGAAAGAAATAAAATGTAAAATATTAGAAAGGGGAAGGCAAAATAGTCATTTATTAATGATGCTATTGTTTACCTGGAAACCCAAAGAGAATTAACCGAATATCTATTAGAAACATTAAGAATATAAACTAATGCAAAATTTATGCACATAACTTAATAGCTTTATTATATCTAAATTATAGCCAAGTACCTAGGCTTAAACTTAACATGAAATAAGTAGGACCTATGTGAAGAAAAAGTCTCAAAAGTCTATGAAGGAACATAAAATTACTTAGGCAAATGGAAAGATATACTTTTCCAATAGGGTCACTAAATATTGTAAAGCTAGCAATTAAATAAAATAATCTACAAATGTAATTCAGTTCCAATTAAAATACCAATAAAATTTTTTTTTTCAAAGCATGATAAAAAAGTATCAAAGGTCATGTGTGGTGGCTCACACCTGGAGTCCTAGCACTCTGGGAGGCTGAAGTGGGAGGACCCCTTGAGCTCAAGAGTTCCAGACCAGCCTGGGCAAGAGTGAGACTGTATCTTTCCTAAAAAGTGGAAAAATTAGCCAGGCATTGTGGCAGGCACAAGTAGTCTCAGCTACTCGGGAGGTTATGGCAGGAAGATTGCTTAAACCCAGGAGTTTGAGGTTGCTGTGGGTTCAAGCACACTTGAACTGCACTTTAGCCTGGGCAACAGAGTGAGACTATCTCCTTACAAACAAAGAAAAAATGCTACCAAAATCATTATGAAAAATCACTGTGAGGGCTCAGTGCCTGTGGCTCAAGTGGCTAAGGCACCAGCCACATACACCTGAGCTGACTGGTTCAAATCCAGGCTGGGCCTGCCAAACAACGATGACGGCTGCAACCAAAAAATAGCTGAGCATTGTGGTGGGCACCTGTAGTCCCAGTTACTTGGGAGGCAGAGGCAGGAGAATCACTTGAGCCCAGGAGTTGGAGGTTACTGTGAGCTGTGATGCTACAGCACTCAACCCAAGGTGACAGCTTGAGGCTCTGTCTCAATAAATAAATAAATAAAATAAAATAAAAATCAATGTGAGATTAACTGAGAAAATTGTGGGGGGAAAGAGAAGTGAAAGAAGAACAACTCTACTAGATATTTTAAAAATATTTTCAAGTTACCAGACTTATCCTATTGGTATTGGAAAGGAAATTTCAAGATGTCAGTGGTACAGAATAGAGTCCAGAAATAACACACATATATGAGGAAAGTCAGTATATAACAAATACAATAAAATCCTGGTCAGGTACAGACTATTTACTAAATACTATTAGAATAACTGGCTGCTATTTGGGGTGAGGTGGATTCCAATTGCATTCCTTTCTCAAAAATAATAAGTTTTTCATCTAAAAATGTATTATTTTGCTTTAGTTATAGAAGTACCACGTGTTCTTTTTAAAGAGTTTGGAAAATATAGGATGATATACAAGTAAATAATTATAAAGTTAAAAATTAAGGGACACTCTAGTAAATAGTCCTTAAATCAAAGAGTAAATCGAAACAAATGACAAAGTAACTAGCAAGCAATGAAAAGGAAAGAATACGTGCATATTGGGAATAATTAAATAGCCGTGAAAAAGGTGAGTAGAACAGCTATTCAGTTAACTTGCGGCTATTCAGTTAACTTGAAAGACTTATAATCTATTGTTTTTAAGAGAATAAAACAAACTCCAGAAGTATATACAATGCTGTGTGAGGTAGACACTTTTGACTGCAAGTAGGAGAAACCCAATTCGGTTGATTTAACAGGAAAATATTCAGTGTAACTGGAAATCTAGAAGTAAGACAAACTTCAGAGTTGGTTGACAGTAAAGATTCAATGATGTCATTAGGGACCTAGGTCCATTCTCTCATTCCTTGTGTCCATGGCATTATTTGCTTTATCCTAATGCTGATTTCCAACTGTCAAAAATTACTTCCAGCAGCAACTAGGGCATCTTGCTTTCTTTTTCATATCCATTGGGAAGAAAAGTAACTTTTCTATTCCAGAAGCTCTGAGTTAAGCTAAGTTTTAAGAGCCAGAAGAAAGATTTGCATTAGTGGTATCTTAGGATGTAGAGAAGTTGATAAGAGATAAAAGACTATAGAGAGATAATAGGGTGCCCCCCAAATAATTGGCATGTCAATACAATAGGTTGAACCATATGAAATTGGTTTTTTAAATTGTTTTAATTAATCTCAGAGTGGTGGGTTTCAAAAGTTTTTTAATATTTCCATATACATTTCTGTGTGACTTGGATATTTTGTGCCATAAGCACATATGTCCCCTGTACACCTTCTTTTTGAGGATCATGACTAGCTTTGTTTCTTGATGGTGAAGTCTCATTAGACTCCTGAACACAGTTGTGGGGGAAAAAGAATGTATATATTTCATATCAAGTGTGGCCCCATATTGGGAATTTCACCCCTAGTCTTAGATTTATCTCAAAAACCTTTAGATGGAGCATTTCTCTCTAAAAACTCAAGCTTCTATCCTAAATTTTGATTTTCTGTTCAGGTAAAATTTGTTTAGTTTTAGAAAACAAGCTTACTAGGTTAGTTAAAGCAGTAACCATTTCTGATTATTATTCTGAATATATTATCTAAGAATTAACATGGCATGAGAAAAGAGATATGAGGTCAATGGTAAATGAATACATTAGGAAACTGCAGATCCTACAAGACACTGAAAACTCTCCTGGGCTTTGGGGTAAGTTGACTGCCAATGCAGAAGGTTGAGTTAGATACAAAGACCACAGAGAAATCTCAAGGTTCCCCCATAGAGAGGATTAAGCCCTTGGGAACCTCCTTTTGCTTCCCAAGGGATCTTTTTTTTAAAAGATAAACTTTATTGAAGTACAGTTCATATATAGTTCACCTATTGGAAATGTACAATTCACTGGTTTTGAGTACATTTATAGAAATTATAAAACTGTCAGACCACTTGGAGGCTTCAGTATGACTAAGGTGAGCAGGAGACGACAGGAGCATAGTAGAGCTATGGAGCACCCATCCACCAGTACCAAAGGGAGGAAGAGAGCAAAGACTTCCTACCAATGTAGCTCCCAAGTTGTTGCCAAGGCGCTGAGACTTCCAAGAAGCTCAAAAAGCCCTGTTCTAGATGCTCACATAAAAAAGCCCCCAAGAAAACTCCCACTGTGATGAGAAAGCCTAAGAAGGCCAGAGGGCTAACACCGTTTGGTCATTATCACCGGCTGAATAAGAAACTGAGAGCAAATGGGCTAGGACATCATGGAAAAAGCATGGAGAACTCACCTGTTTCAAGTGAAAACCTGGGACGCCACTAATTACAGAATGAGGGCAGAAACCTCGGAACTATGAAGTCTCCAGTGGTCTAGCCACTGAAAAATGGCCAGTCATGTAGCCAACGAATTTTACATCAGCAGGTTACACCTGTGTTGGTGAAAATAAAATCAACCTGTTCGGAAAAAAAAAAAAGAAAGAAATTATAAAACTGTTACCACATCAACTATAGAACATTTTTATCACTCCCCCCGACAAAAAGCCCATTACCCTCAAACTCCCAAGCAACCTGAGGCAACTACTATTCTACCTTCTGTCTCTGGATTTGCCTATTCTGGACATTTCATGTAAGTGGAATCATGTACTATGTATGTAATCCTTTGCACTTGGCGTGTTTTCAAGGTCCATCCATGTTGTAGCATATATCAGTACTTCCTTTCTTCATATTGCAGAATAATATTCCACTGTGTAGATACACCACATTTAAAAAATGCATTTATAAGTTGATGAACATTTGGGTTGTTTTTACTTTTTGACTGTTATGGATAGGACTCATATGAGTATTCATGTACAAGATTTTACATGGAAGGGGACTAAAGTTTTTAATCTCACATAAAGTGCCATTTTTACATACATACATATGTAAAAAGTACACATATTTCTAAGCTCATTGAAAAGTAAAATGTCAGGTTTTTATTACATTCCTTCTTAACGTCCTATGATTTTTATGGCACTATCACAACTGTAATTTAAAGATTTATTTGTATAATTATTTAGTTCCTCCTTTTTTTTTTTGAGACGGAGCCTCAAGCTATCCCCCTGGGTAGAGTGCCATGGCATCACAGCTCATAGCAACCTCTAACTCCTGGGCTCAAGCGAGTCTCCTGCCTCCGTCTCCCAAGTAGCTAGGACCACAGGCGCCCGCCACAACGCCCGGCCATTTTTTGGTTGCAGCCATCATTGTTGTTTTGGCGGGCCCGGGCTGGGAATTCGAACCACCACCTTAGGTGTACTTGGCTGGCGCCTTAGCTGATTGAGCCACAGGCGCGGAGCCAGTTCCTCCTTTTTCTAATAAATTGCAAAAACTAGATCCTACCTTCATATACTAGCACCTAACACAATGTCGGAGACAGGCTACAAACTCACTATTTGTTAAACAAGTGAATATGTATTATTTTGTATATGTTCAGATTATTTTGTTTTGTTTTTTTGAACCAGAATTTCACTTTGTCACCTTTGGTAAAGTACCATTGTGTCACAGCTCACAGCAACCTCACGCGATTCTCACTCAATTCTCTTGCCTCAGTCTCCTTAGTAGATAGGACTACAGGCACCCACCACAACACCTGGCTACTTTTTTAGAGACAGGGTCTCGCTGTTGTTTGGGCTGGTCTCAAACTTGTGAGCTCAGGCAGTCCACCTGCCTCGGCCTCCTAGAGTGCTGGGATTACAGGCATGAGCTCCTGTGCCCGGCCTTAGATTATTTTGTTTTTAATCCAACAGCTGAAGTCACTGTCTATGTGTTATCAGCTTACCTTTCTATTTTATGCTTTACTTACCTTTGTATTTTATGCTTTTATTTTGTTGATTAATACCATATGTTTATTTCTAACATTTCATGCTGTCAGCATTGATTATCAATATCCTATGTTTGTAAGTTTTTCATATTGTTTTGTTTTTTAAGACAGAGTTTCACTTGGTTGCCCAGGCTAAAGTGGCATGGCCTCAGCCTAGCTCACAGCATTCTCAGACTCCTGGACTCAAGCAATCCTCCTCCATTAGTCTCCTGAATAGCTGGGATTATAGGCTCCTGCCATCGTGCTCAGCTAATTTTTCTATTTTTAGTAGAGGCAGGGTCTTCCTCTTGCTCAGGTTGGTCTCAAGCTCCTGACCTCAAGCAGTTCTCCTGCCTCAGCCTCCTAGAGTGCTAGGATTACAGGCATGAGCCACTGCGCCTGGCCGTGGAAGATTTATTAAGTAATTCAAATTGCCTGAATAGTTAGTTTAGTTTTGTATTCATTTATTATATATTATTAAATATATAAATATATATTATAATAATTTCATCTTTTCCCTCTATATTGGTTATTTACCTTAACTTGTAAGGTCCTAAAGAATAGGAACTCTGTGTTACAGGAACTGGTTATTAATACTGTTATTTAAATGTATATCGTTATAAACAGTTTAGTTAGCATACCAGAGGTAAAGGATTTCCGGGTCCCTTAATCTCATAAATAATTGAATAATCTCATGAATAATTGTTTCAAATTTGAAAAATTGTTTCAAAAAATAGTTATTTTTTCTATGATATTATAGGAGAAAAGATTTGAGAAGTATTTTCAAATAAAGTTTTTTAAAATGTAGCTTCTTAGCAGTAGTCAGTCCAAACAAGTTTTTTCTTCAGTTCAGAATGAGTTTACTAAATACTCTTGAAGTTAACTATGCTGTCTATCTAATTTAGATTGAGGCTTACTAGGAAAGGATTTGAACAAAATCAACTGCATTACCAGCATTGCAAATGAATTATAAGTTTCAGGAGTTCTAAGAATTGTTATTTGTGGGTTGACGCTTATAGCTCAGCGACTAGGGTTCCAGCCACATACACCAGAGCTAGTGGGTTTGAACCCAGCCCGGGCCTGCCAAACAACAATGACAACTACAGCCAAAAAATAGCCGGGTGTTGTGGCCGGCACCTGTAGTCCCAGCTACTTGGGAGGCTGAGGCAAGAGAATCGCTTAAGTGCAAGAGTTTGAGGTTGCTGTGAGCTGTGACGCCTTTGAACATTACTGTTCAAAAGCATTGAACAGTAGTTAAAATGAGAACTCTACCAAGGGTGACATGGTGAGACTCTGTCTCAAAAAAAAAATTGTTTTTTATATATAAAGTCCTTTAAAATCAGTTTTTCTTTTTTTCTTTCTGAGCTACAGGTGCCAAACCTAAAATCAGTTTTTCACTACTATTCAGAATCAGAAAGAGGTTAGGCTTTTCTTGATCTGATTGATGCTTACTTACGTTTATTAAGTGATTATCAAACTCTTGCTATGTGAAAGACCCGAGACCTATAGCTGCTGCATAAGGTACAAGGTAGTAAAATACTGATACATGGCCTCAAGTAGTTTATTGTGTAGCTGAAGAGATAAGGTAAATATACACAAGTGAATAGATAACTAACAGTACAGGGAAGTATATGAGTGATGGAAAACACAGTGTGATGTGTGCATCCATGTAGTACATCCATGAATTTTTAATAATATGTGCATAAAGTGCTAGAGGACTTCAGGTGTGTAGCATACACACATAGAGGAGTTCAAATGCAGAAAAGATCACTTACACCCTGGTGCTCAGAATTAGATCTACTTTAAAAATAAGATTTGAAAAGAGGGGAGAAAGCTCATTACAAATAGAGGGGAAAAAATAACAAAAATCAGAAAGTTGCGTGCTAGAAGTTTTGTAGAAATGGAGAATTTATACAGAAGAGTTTAGATAAAGAAAGCAGATTAGGACCAGATTATGGAGGATCCTGAATAAAAGAGAAAGGAGTTTGGATTTCAAACTCTTGGCAAGAAGATGCCACCAAAGATTTTTGAGTTAGGGAAGTGAAATAATGGTGTGCAGTATTGACTGAAGTTGGGAGGGGAAGGAGGCAAAAAGATCCCTAAAGAAACCTATAGTTGTCAGGGGTAGACAATAAGGACCTAAGCCAAAGTGTTATCAATGGGAATTGGAATGAAAGGAAAAATGGAAAAAACAGTCAAAAGGTTTAGAAAGGATCAGAATCCAATATGACTTCAATAATTTGATCCCCTGTGACTGGGAAAATGGTGGTATTATTAACAGAACTAGGAAGTCAGCTGGGTGAGTTGCTTTCTTGTATAAGATTAGTTTATGTTTGGACATGTTGAATTGCAGATGACAGCAGAATATTTGAGTAGAAAATAGTCTAATAGATATTTGGACATGTGGGTCTGATCTTGGGAGTGAAGTCAGGGCTAGATAGTTATTTTGGTGGTATCATTGAAAGTGTAAAATTGGAAGAGGTCTTTAAAGGGAAAAGTACAAAGATTGTAAACTAAACTGAAAATCTACCTATATTTAGTAGTAAGGGAAGAATCTTTAAATAATTTTTCTTTAAAATATTTGCTTTTAGCACTTGTTTCAGTTCTTTTATAGTTTTTGGCTTTTCAAAATACTTTTTCATAGAGATGAATGAAAAAATCATAATGAAGAAATATACAAATTTTGTGTTCCCAGTGTATATTTACTAAATACTTGTATTTACCTTTTTAGAGCTGTATTATAAAGCGATACTGTGAGAAGAGATTTGTGTCTAAATACCTGGCAACAATTGGAATTGACTATGGAGTCACAAAGTGAGTATCTTGTTTCCCTGGGCTTGTAAATTATACAGAAATTCAGAACTCTTTCTAAAATGATCTATATTTGCATCAGTGCACTTATACAGGTAATCTTAAAATAGAGACTTTGAAGATAAATTGGGAAAGGTAGGATTGAGACCTTTACAGATACGTAGTGATTCCATCCTTCCTTCATTCAGCCCATGTATTGAGGACATTCCATTCACAAGGCCTTGTGTTAGGTGTGGACTCTACAACAATGAATATGTCAACAGAAAGCCTAACTGGCAGGTGTAGCTTTTCAGGAAATGTGTTTCTATATAAGTAGATCTTACCAGCAGGTGTGTTTTTAGAGCAAAAAGTCTACATACATATGTAGAATATTTTCTCCTAGAGAACTTCCTTTATTGGCTTGTGATCTTTATAGCCTAAGGGAATCCAGCAGAAATGATCTGTAAAGTTGGTCTAATTGGGGATTTATTTGGAGGTGAATCAACAGTGGGTGGAGCTTGGGAGATAGGATATGATTGCAGGGTAGGATTGGGGTAGGCAGCATATTCCCTAAAGGTGGAATTTCAGGTGCTTGCTCTTCAGGTCTCGCTCTGGCCCTTCCCCTTTTCTCTTATTACATACTTTACTCTCCATCCACACTGAACTGCTGCCCTCATACTTTCCTCTCTCAGTGCCATTATTCATTCTTTCCGCTTGGAATGTGCTTTCCCTCATCTCTCTACCTGCCTGTCTCTTCAAGGTCTAGAATTCTGCTGTTCCCATAAGGCCTCTGAACTCTTCCTCTATTAGTCAGGACTCATTTTGGTTGCAGTGACAGAAATGTTAGAGTTCACAATGCTATTTATGGTACTTATCATAAATTGCCTTAGTTGTAATTACTATTTGTATATGTTTCACGTCCCCTGCTAGATCATAAACTCTATTAACATGAATTTTCTCAAAGTGCATGGCATGGTGTTTCTGTCTAATAGATACTCAATAAATATCTATAAATACATCTAAGAGCAAGTCTTCCAGATCAGAATATGAGGATAATATTCAGGAAGGTAAACGGAAATAGTAGGGCATATCTAGCAGAATGTTGATTATGTGAAGGGCAGAGTTAAGTTCAGGTGTATCTTTCATGATTGTAACTAGTGGGGCTCAAGTAAGTGGTAAAGTAAAATTCAAGGAGAGTTCTATGTAATACTATTGTAGCACCATTTTTCAACTGTTATTTCTGCAAATTTTCTTTGAAGAATGAAAATTGTAGCTCTCAGCAATGAAATATATGAAGCTCTTCATTTGAAATCTACATTTATTTCTTTCTAGTTTTCCTTTTCTCTTTGCTACTTAAGGCACAGGATTTCATCAATGTTCCTCCCAATGTTATGGGAGGATATTCTATTTAAAGCAGTTTTGTTTTGAAGTCATGTAAGTAGCTAGTTTATTTATTAAAAAATAAGAGCTACTATATTATGCCATAGGACTGTGGTTTATTTGACAGAATATTCTGTTTCTGGCAAAAATTTTTTGGAAAAGATGGTTGTCCCATGATGAGTCAGGAAAATATAATTGACTGAAACCTATTTCAAACTTAAGTGAAATAAAAGAAAAAAGATATTAATCAATTTATATAATCCAATTATAAGAAGGACACATCAGAAATGGCTGGAAGCAGGACGATATAGAGTCATTTCACTTAACTGCATCTCTCTCTGCACTGGTTGGCTTCAGTCTTCCAAGTGAGCTTCTTTGCAGCTGTGTAGCTGCCAGCACCTCTGATGCTCACACTTTTAATTTTACTTCTAGAGACGGACTAAAACTAATATCCCACATTTAAAAATCCCTGGGAAAGTCTTAGTAGCACAAGTAGGGACAGGTGACTTTTCTCAGCTTAGTTATCTGTGGCTAAAGAGTGGAATCAGGAGATGGCAGAACCCCTATGAACCACAATTAAGAGAAGGAAGGAGTAGGGGTGCTGTTTTAGATGGTTGAAACAACAGATATTCATTCTTCTTTTTCTGCTTTAAATATGGTAAACCTCAAATTTTGGTGTGCTTAAAATTATTCGTACTGTCCGTAAAAATGCAGATTGCTATCCCTGCCCACTAATCGTCTGATTCACTAGGTCTGAGATGGGGCACAGGAATCTGCGTTTTTAGCAACACCCCTACCAATAATCATGATGTAGGTGGTAGATGATCCTTAACGCCATGCTTAGGAAAGCACTGATTTGAAATAAGAAATTACCATTTTTCTTTAATTTCCTCTGTCTGGCTTCTGCATTAAATTAACTTTTGGGTGTCAGTGTGTAAACATATGTGTTATTTCCTGACTTTATAGACTTTCTAGGTTCTATCAGCTATCTTTTAAGGTAAATTTTTTTTAGTGTAATTATTATAACAGATCCTCTCCACAGGTTCTCAAGTTCAACATGTTATTTTGTTTTGTTTTGCTTTCCTCATACTCTATACGATTTCACAGATGTTAAAATGAAAACAAATATGCACCTTAGAATTGATGGGAACTCAGTGGTGAAGAAATCATAACATGCTTAGTGTTTAGCTTGATTTAAATGTACAAGTAATATAAAACATCTGTAATAATTATGGTTTGAGAACAGGAAATGAATATTGTAAAAAGGGAATAATAATAAGTAAACCAAAGGCAGTATAAGGAGGGAGATAGAACAAGTGCTGATGTACATGTATTCCCCAGCAGGGAGTTATATCAGTGCTGTCTAAAATGGAAACATGTTACTTAAAAAACATTCTAATCTGTTAATTTATTGTTAATAATCTCTATTCTTAACCTTAGATGGATTGTTAGAAAATACTTCTTGTGTTGAAGAAACATTTATATTTAAAGTTCAGTAATTCATCCCAGTTCACTTCAGTTATTTTTTCTTTTGTTAAATTCAATTTAAAAAGTCAATTTCATACTTTTTATTTTAAAATAATGTAATACTCTTTTTATAAGAGTATTTGTTTAGCAGTCTATGCATGGGAAGAAGTCTGCAGTGATGCTCATCTATATTTATGAAGGGTTTATTCTGTAAGGGTTTGGAATAACTTTTAAATCTTTCTCTTTTTACTTTTCTTTAGTGTTTGAATTATTCGTAATGTTCATTAATTATTTTCCAGTGGTGATTTTTCTTTAAAAATAGATTAGAAACAAATGCACTATGATGTTAACAGTGGCTGATTCTCATATGCATAGTTGTATTCCATTCTGTTCCTTTTTCATTTTCATATTTCTGAAAACAAATGGACTGTTGCTCTTGCTCAAATAAAGATCACAAGACATTTCAGACGTCATTAACCTAAGTTATTCTACTGCTTGGTAACCAAGCATAACCAGTAGTAATTGAGATGTCTCTGACTAAATGAAATAAAACTCTGTTTTCCTTTGTCTTGCTTCTACTCATTTCAAATCAGTTTTTCCCATAGCTACCATTTGTTGGTTGAGGGCTGTGGTGTGAAGTGCAGGTGAGAGCAAATGAGGGTGCCTTCTCCAGGTGGGTTCTGTGTTCTTGAAATAAGGAAGCAGGATCATCTGCCAAGTTACTGGCTGCTGTAGTGAAGATTGCCTGAGATTAAGAAAAGGCACTAAGAAAGCCTCTTTTAAATTGCACACACATACCCTTTTGAAATTCATAAGTGATATGAATGATATTAATGTGAATGCAGAAACCATGACCTTTTTTGGGATTGTTTGCATTTGAACATTTCAGGGTACAAGTCAGAGACAGAGAAATCAAAGTTAACATCTTTGATATGGCTGGACATCCCTTCTTCTACGAGGTAAGAAAGCCTTTTTAAGAAAACCTATATTGTTGGTGACTTGGGGGAATGATTTTGAATTATCTGAAACAACCAATATTCAAATTATCTGTAAAATTAGGTAAATTTGGCTCATGATTGTGGCTTAGCTTTTGAGTCTTAGTGGATATGCTATCCTCTGAAAAAGGTTTAGAAAATTTCATTTCTATGCTTCAAACACTTAAATAAGACATTTTAACTTTTAGAAGTCATTTATTTTTTACTTCATACTTTAGTCCAAAAGGTGAAAGGATAATTACATTGATATTTGGACTTCAGAACTCAGTGATGTGACTTCTTTCACAGCAGGGTACCTGAGTGATCTTTCCTGTACTCTTCCTAATCATGTGTGTTCTTTTCCCAGAAGAAGCTGAAGCAACCCCACTTGGTTTACTTTGATCTGCTCATCAGCCCTAAATAATCTCAAAATGAATCCCATAACCATTCTCTCTCTCTCTCTTTTAATTTTCTTTTCTTGGACTTTTTCATTTTCCCTCAGGACACCATTTGTTCTTTTATATAGTTTGGCCATTTCATTTCCATTCTTTTTTTTTTTTTGAGACAGAGCCTCAAGCTGTCCCCCTGGGTAGAGTGCCGTGGCATCACAGCTCACAGCAACCTCCAACTCCTGGGCTCAAGTGAGTCTCCTGCCTCCGCCTCCCAAGTAGCTGGGACCACAGGTGCCT
>CAUYQV010014646.1:0-22253 GCA_963574575.1 Galagoides demidoff | reverse complement strand
AAGCTGTCCCCCTGGGTAGAGTGCCATGGCATCATAGCTCATAGCAACCTCCAACTCCTGGGCTCAAGCGAGTCTCCTGCCTCCGCCTCCCAAGTAGCTGGGACCACAGGCGCCCGCCACAACGCCCGGCCATTTTTTGGTTGCAGCCCTCGTTGTTTGGCGGGCCCGGGCTGGGGATTCGAACCCACCACCTTAGGTGTACATGGCTAGCGCCTTAGCCGATTGAGCCACAGGCGCCAAGCCCGGAGATATAATTTTAATAAAATACACACACACACTGGTTCAACATTTATGTCGACATTTTCTGATTCCACAGCTGATAGAGGAGTACTCAGTGTTGATGGCATAAGATATGTGAACCTACTTCTGCAGGAAATTTGTTCCTTGAAGACTCATGCACACGAATATAAAAAAATACATACTCTGGAGTTAGAAAGAAAAAGACCTCTTAGGCATTTCCCTTATACTACACGGAAGAATTGCAGTCGATAGAAATAGCATAGTAACTAGTTGCTGGCAGGGAAAGCCAGGAGGATGGGGATGGACTTGGAACACAATCTTCTTCTCGAGGCAGTGAGCAGGAGACAGCACCATTTGCCACAGGAAGCCTTTGCTTATGTGTGACAGGGAGAAAATCCCCTTGAACTCTTTAGTTTGTGTTAGGTGGTGATAATTCAAAGGCACAGTGACCACAGAGGGTCTCTTTATTCCATTCTCTTCTGTTTCAATTTATCTAGTAGCCTGTTTTGTGGCTGTTTGCCCTCCCTTCCCTCTGATCATTCAGTGGACTCTCCCAGATGTGATGGTTTTTGACCAGGCCCCAAAGATATGCGGCTGCTTCAGAACCTAGAACAAGGCTTTCCAAAGAGAAAAGGGACCAGAGGACCAGAAGGAAGAGAACACAATGACCACCATGGCAAGGAGTTTAAAAAGCCCCAGTGCGTGTCTGCCTTCGGAGTTTAGCATCTGCCCGACTTGCTAATGCAGATACTTTGGCAGCTGCTCTTGCCTATGCAGCTTGCACAACTGTAGCTGTGAAAAAGTGGACCACAGTTGTCCTTTCCCTTCCCTTCCCTATGTCTGTGGCTTCCCCATGGGAAGGGAAGGGAAGGGAAACACTATGGGACGGGGCACAGTGGCTCATGCCTGTAATCCAGCACTTTGGGAGGCCAAAGTAGGAAGATCACTTGAGCCTAGGAGTTTAAGTCTAGCCTTAGTGATATAGAGAGATTAAAAAAAAAAAATTAGCTGAGTATAGTGGGGTGCAACTGTAGTCCCAGGGACTTGGGAGGCTGAGCCCAGGAGTTGGAGACTGCAGTGAGATAGAGCAGATATAATGCATTCTAGCCTGGGTGACACAGCAAAGCACCATCTTTAAAAAAATAAAATAAGAAAATAAGTGCAATGAGAGTCCCAAGGTAGGAGAGATCCTGGAATAATCAGGGAAATCTTGGAGGAGGGAAACTGGTCAAATCTTAAGGTAAGGTGGAATCTGGATTGGCCTTCACTGTTTACCTTTGACAATCAAGGACCCAGATTGGAAGAGAGAGGCCCAATCATCTTTGTCAATCTACTCCTTGCCTTTGCTGAGAGAATCTATTTTCCCAACCTTAATTTGGAAGAATGCCCTTCCCTGGAATGTCCCTAGGGGCAGGCACTTTATCTGAATCCCTCACATCATGCAGCCACTTCAGTTTCACTGCGGAACACCCTCCATCCTTGGATGTTTGTTTAGAAGCTTGAAAAATACTCAAGTCTTATCAAGCATCAGAAATTTCAAAGACAAGCAATAAATTCCCCCAATTCCACTTTCTGAATGGCATCTTTCCTTACCAAATAACTTTTTATCCCCCAAATAACTTTTTAACTTCTCTTTTTTTTCTTTAATTTTGAGACACAGATTCATTTTGTTATCATGGCTAGAGTGCAGTACTGTCCTCATAATTTACTGCAACCTCAACTACCTGTGCTCAAGTGATCCTCTAGCCTCAGCCCCTTGAGTAGCTGCTACCACACACAGAAAATTTTTCTTTTCTTTCTTTTTTTTATTTAGAGATGGGGTCTCCCTACATTGTTCAGGCTGGGAGCCTCTAATAATGCCTAATGTAGGTATAGTGGTTAAGAGAACAGGGTGTCTATGCCTCATTTTCTTTATCTCTAAAATGGGAATGATATTTCATCACGGAGTCTGCTTTACAAAGCTTATCAATATGGGGGCCTACTTGACAAAGCTGTTATTAGCCATCTACAGGATCATGTACAGAAAGCATTTAGAACAGGATCATTCACGAAGTAGAGTGCTGATACTGACAGCTAATGTTTAATTCATACACAGAGACTTCAGGCAAAACCTGAACTAAGCAAGTACATACTACTGACTGTCATGGCTTTTCCTAAGTGAACCAGCCCACCCCTGCATCTGCTGAGGGAAACAGCTATGGCAAGTTCCATATTGTGCCCTGGCTTTACCTCTTCTGCCCTTCCTCCGTCCCCTCAACACACACACACACACTCACACACACACATGTTCATCGTATCCAGAGTTGTTTGGATCAGGGATGAAGGGATTAGCTACTGACCCATGGCCATCTGTGGTCCTGACAGCTCTGCATGAGAGTGCCTGGAAAACAACTGCAAATAAACAAACTTCTGCCCAGGTTAAGATGAGCTCAGACAGCGCCATGACTTTGAATTGGGAAGCATGAAGCCAGCCAGTTGCCAGTGTTCCGGGGGAGGTGAAAAGTGCTATTAAGAGAAGCTTACCAGAACACAGAAGTTGTGAGTGCTCTGTACAGAAGTTGAGTGAAAGCAGAAGGCGTGAGCAACCAGCTCCGAGGTAGAGGAAAACCTACACAGGGGGCAAGAAAGCTACTTGGTGGTTAGAGAAGCGAGAATACATGAAGGACAGAGAGCATCCAGGTCATGTTTTGGCTTGAGCACTGGTGGAAAGATCGACCACGTCCACTGCCATGGTCTCTTGAGTTGTTTTGGCTTCCTCTCTTGCCTCTTCTAAGCCCATTTGTACCTGAGTTTCTCTCCATTGTGAGATCCCTGTTTGGTGGCATATCAATAAACTTTCCTATCTTAACTTAATCTTAGCTTCTTCCTGTGGCAAAAGAGCTGAAATAAAGCAAACACCAAATGTAACTGTGGTTTTGCAAGTACTGTCTTCTTCATTCTTTTTTTTTTTTTTTTAAGAAACAGAGTCTTATTTTGTCGCCCTCAGTAGAATGTGCTGTGGCAGCATCACAGCTCACAGCAACCTCCAGCTCTTAGGCTTAGGGTGATTCTCTTCCTCAGCCTCCTGACTAGCTGGGACTATAGGGACCTGTCACAATGCCTGGCTATTTTTTTGTTATTGTTGTTGCTGTTTGGCCAGGGCCAAATTCAAACTCACCACCCTTGGTATATGGAGCTGGTGCCCTACTCACTGAGCCACAGGGACCACCCTGTCTTCTTCATTCTTATTCTTGTTCATTGCCTACATTTTTCAAAAAGATGGCCTTCCTCTTCTACTTTGTACAAGTTATGACTAACTGTGTAGGCTTTTACAATCTCTGGGTATACAGGATCATAAGGAAATAGGTGCTTATTACTTAACAATGTTAGAGGAGGCAGTGATATATTGTAGAAGCAAGAAACTATCATCACATTTTATTTGTACCTTCATGATTTACAGATGTCAAAGTTTCACTTTTGAGTAATATTTCTGAGTTTCTGAGTTTTTTTCATTCTTTTTCTTCATTCTAAGGTAGGAGAGAGAATTTGTGTACTAGAGTTCAGCAGGCCAGAGCTGAAATCCTGACTTCTCCAAATCACTTAAATACTTTGAACTTGATACTTCAAGGGAAGAATGTCCTGAGAGTTAGTCTACTTAATACATGTCCTGACAGGTAGTTAGCATCTGGGGTTGCTCTCCCCTTTCCTGTAGGATTAGGGCATTTTGGGTTGCAAGTAATAGAAAGCAACTCCAGGTCTGAGAAATACATTGTACAGAAAACAGAAAAAAGTCTCAGGATGCAAAGGAAGAGATGTAACTGGGCTTGTGAGGGATGTGAACTACTAAAAAGCCAACGAGAATATGGGTGGCATTTAGTTGACTTTATAATATTTAACATAATTTATAAAAAATTGGAAGCCATTTATATAGGAAAAAGCACCTTATTTTAAAAGGTGACCTTAAATGAAAATAATAAATTCATTACCAGTGCTTTATTCAGAATAATAGCCTATAAATGTGATACTTTGTGGGCTGCTAATGTGATTTAAGTAAGGCACCAAAAATTTCAATTACACGTATCATAGTCAAGTAACTAACAGGTACAGGGCCCTGTGGTATTATCTAATTTATTCATTTCTACAGACTTTCCTGAGTACTTAAATAATTGTATTTATAAAAATTTGGGAAGGGATGTCTCCAGTATTGCTATTACTATTGAGGTTGCCATTAAATCCTTGTTTCACCAGGTGCTAATTAAATAAATTCAAAAATGGTTTCAGAAATATGCAAAGCTTCTATTGGCAGGTCCCTTTAATCCTGTTAATTGTTGTCTCAGTGCATCCAGATTTTCCTGCTACTCAGCCCCATATCATGTGGAGAATATGTCCCCCCGAATACGTCTCAGATTTTATCTCTTCCATTTTTTGAAGTGAACACAGGCAATCTGTTCATTTCAATTCCAGATTTCCAGAAGAACTACCCTAGTTGGTCTTTCTTGGATGAGGTAGCCAACACTGATATTCTCAATCAAGTTATACCAAGCATGGCTCTCAATGAGCTGGCCTGTCAAAAAGAGAAACAGAAAATCATCTGCAAGTCTATATAGCTACTGAGCACAATTTCCAGAAAAGGGCTACTGAGTTTCATTTCCAGTTTCACTGTTGGTATGTGTGTGCAGCTAGGGAAGCACCTTGCTGTTGCAAATCTCAATTTCCCCATATCTAAAATGGAAAAAATAAAGCCTCTGTCATCGGTTATTATAAGGACTAAATAATCTGATTGATGTAAATATCTTAATACTGTGTGCTTTGTACACGGCCATGAAAGAACAGGAGACAGGCACAAAATGGTGTCTATTATAACCACATTACAACACATTGTGGTCACTGAATTTCAGTTCCTTAAAACATGGCATTAAAATGTCAAAACTATTAATTCCCTTCAAATTAAAAAAAAAATACTTTGTGGGACCTGTCATAGCTGGAAACCCCAAGGGCTCATTTAAAATTTTATTGAAGAATAATATACCTTTTAAAAAATTTTTTGAATATGTCAATTCTAACAGAGAAATTGCAAATTAAACGAGGTTGTTCATTTCAGAAGAAAGACTTAAACTCTGCTTAAAGTGTTAAATACATCCCAGAATAGACACTTGGTATCAGTGACAACTCTAATCTGGCTCTCTAAAGAGAATTTTAAGCAGACTTTGTACATACTTTTTGCCTTTAATGTAAATTTTTTTTTATCTGAATTTGAAAGTGACATTTTTGCTTTAGATGTATCCTGGATATAGGATTTTTTTTTTGCCAAGGTCATTGTGTCTTGCCACCATTAACAAATATCTTGCCTTATGAAACATAAGGTTCAATTCCCCCTGGGGCTGGAGTCACTCTTTTGTACTGTGTTAGGCATTTAAGCAGGGGTCCTAATTCTTTCAAGTCAATTCTTTCCAGGCTGCAGTACTTTTTATCTACTGTTCAGGGACATATAAGCCTTGGGAGAATTAAGTCCATAAAAGCTACCTCTATAAGACTCATTTTTTATGGGCATTTGGCTATAAAGAACATGACAAATCTGATGATGTGTGTTTATTGGCAAATATGTATGTATCTATGTCTCTATGAATGGATGGATCATATGGTAGTTTTTTCCTTCCTTTTTTTTTTTTTTCTGTTGGTTATCCAGCATCCAGTTATGGGAAGGTACCATGACTATTAAAACTTTTTCTCCTCTTAGAAATGTGCCATCATGTACATCCTTGAGAGTTGGGAAGCCAAATTCTCTTTCTCTCCAGTCTGGCAAGTTCAGGGGCAGACAGTTGACTTTGGCTTATTTAAAGAGAGAGTCTCCTATAGCGTTTGGAAGTTGAATACATGTTCCAGGGTGTGGTGGCATTTGGAGGAGTGAGGCAGCAGAAGTGACTTGTGGCTCTGTAGATGGATTAGATGGACCTGGTCCACTGTGGGAAGTGCTCTGATTCCTGAAGCTTGCCCTTGGAGGTTGCTTCCTTTTTGCTTGTTTCTAAGCCTGTTTCTGCAATGCTCCTGGGCCCACTCATAATTCTCTTTTGCTTAAGTCAACAAGACTGTTTCTGTTGCAACCTGGAAGTCTGACTGATACTGATACAGATATTGAGAAGTAACTCAGTTCCAGGCATCATCTAGGTTCTTTAGGAGCATTAATTTATTGACTATTCACAACTTACTATGAGAAGGTACTTTTATCCTTCCTGTTTTACAGAAAGTAAACTCAGAAGCTACTAAGAGCAGATTCTGCTTTTCAATCCTGGCAGTATGACTCTAGAACATGTTAACTATTCTGTGATATTGCTTCTGCAAGGATGGTTGAGAGAGAGAAATAAAGAGAGAGGCAGAGTGCCAGAATCTGTGCCATATTCACCAGTACCCATTTCCTTTTCCTCCAGGAACACAGATTACATTTCCCTGCCTCCCTTGCAGCTAGACATAAATACAGGACCAAGATCTGCCCAGTGAAATATGTGGAGAAGTGGATTTGTGTCATTTCTAGAACAAATTAGTTAAGATGTGGGTGTGCCTTTCCTAAGTCTTATTCTCCCACCTGTTCAGCTGAATGGGGAGGGCCCTGCCCCACAGGAGTAGGGAACCTGCAGCCTTGGCCCTTTTTATCTTAAGATGGTTTTTTCTAAGCACCAAAGGAAGGAAGAAAAGGTTCATCATTCTCTGGGCACCCCTTTTAATAAAAGGATTTCTTCATAAAATTTGTATTCACTCAAAAGGCCTCACTCAAGTATCCAGAAGGCCATAGATTCCCTATACCAAGGCAGAGCCTGCAGTTGGAATGAGCAAGTACGAGGCTATGAGACCATAAACAGCCTTATTAGTCTGTGATGGGAATGAGAAATAATCTTGATTTTTTTTATACCACTATAATTTTAGGATTACCTTTTAACACCTCCAGCCACTGCTAATAAACTATGTAAGTTAATAGTGGGTAGAGAGATGATGGAGCCAGGTAAACCTGGAATTTAAGTTAGGGAGAACTCTGCCATTTTCATGGGTATATGTTTCTGAACTTGGGGTAAAAATCTTTTTCTCTTGAAAATTCTACCTGAAATCCCTTCTGCTCCATAATAATTTTCATCAGAGTTTTACAAAGTCTTGTTTTTCACAGTTTGCTCTCTCCCCAGATGACTGACTTCATTTCTTTTTCCACTCCATCCCAAAGCTGATGGGATTTGGAATTTGAGTTATATTTTGAAGTCTGCCTTTTGGAACTTGTCCAAAAGCTTTGATTAGTCTGAACCCATACTCTCACCTCTCAAGTACTCTTTTGTTATAAGTCAGATCTTGCATATTAGAAGTGAATATTTTCTCTCCATGCCCACAAATTGTGGCACTAAGCAAGAATAAAATATGGTAATTTCCTGACATTGAGTTTGTTAAATTATGCACTGATGAGACTTCATATTTCTCCTTCTAATTAGAGGGTAAGATTGGAGTAATAGCAAGTAAATTGCTGCAACATGTCTAAATGTATTATTTTATTTTGAATGACACCCTAGTCATAAAAAGGACTAGTTTCACAACAAATCTTTTATCTTTAAAGGCCAAAATAGTATATATTTTTGAAAGATTTCCTACCTGTAAAACATCTTCTGGGAAATATAATATCCTGCCTTATGGGGAAAATTATTAGCAGGGGATATGGAAGCTGCCTATCAAAGAATTATTAAACTATGAAATGTTACATAAAAGGGCCTTTTTCACTGCATTTGCTAAATTGTACAAGTATAATTTCATCAAATGCATGTGAAACTAAAGTAGATAACTGCCAGCGTTCATTAAAAAAGGGCAAAAATATTTGGGATCATGATATAGGTTGCCAGTGACATCTTTGATTAAGTTAACATGGACATTTGCCCTTAAGTTCCAACAAAATGGACATCCATGTATAAAATCATCTTTGTATATTTTCCATTTAGCGTCAGAGATTCAGGAGGATTAGTTGTCAATATCAATATTAAATATCACTTATTGATTATGTCTAAAAGGATTCAGCTTTTATTTATAAAAAGAGCAAAGATAATCAGAGCTATTTATTTTGTCAGCTAAAATTGGATTCCTTTAAAAATCTTCTCTCGGGAGCCACTAATGAATGGTCAATCTCAATATCAAAAAATGTAAGATTTGAAAGAGGTCTTAGGCAGTCATCTTCTGTTTTATAGATGAGGATGTGAAAGTTGTCAGAAGCAAGATGGAATCACTAATGTTAACAAGGACCCTGAAAAATAGAGCCAGGAAGGTCCTTAGGAGAGAGTTTTCACAAGTGGATGCCTGATTACAAACAAGGCACTAGAAAACCACAGCCTTGCACAAAGGCCATGGCAATCTGTGTGTAACACACTTCTGAAAGGACACCTGCCCTACAACTGCTGTCCAACTTCAGGTAAGAGTCACGCTTATTTTCGATCTTTGTAGCCAAGGACAATTATTTCGAAACAATTATATTATCCCCCTCACCTTTAAAATCTTTGTCATCCCCTGAATATGCAGTTTGCTGTGGCATGAGTATTCCCATTGCAATGCTCTATTTCCAAATAAGTACCTTTTTCTTTAATAGAGTCTCTATTTATTATTTTAGGTTGACAAAAGCATTGAAATCCAGAAAAAAGAATTCAAAGTCATCTATCAAGTTATTGCTTGATATAACTATTGGCTCCATTTAAAATGAAAAATCTAAGCTTTCCCAACAAAGCTAACATCATTGTTAGATTTTATCTAACAATGAAATCCCAAAGAGTTCAGTAATCTGAATTTGTCAAACACATCATCAGTAGTCTCTCTCAATCTATCTCCTGGCTCTGGTTTTCTCTGTGTTGCTTTGTTCTCAGGCAGGCTCTGCTCATGCAATGCTAAGCTAATTCCAGGCTTACAGCTTTCCTTCTCGGTGGCTCCAGCCAGAAGTGAGCTTTTTGGTCCTACTGGTTCCAGCAAAAGTTACTAGTCTAGTTTGGGTCATGGTATAGTTTTGAACCAAATACTGGGGCCATGGGTATTCCCCATTCTGACTTTCTTGGTCTTGGTCAAGGTGCCCATTGATAAGACAGGGATCAGGCCAGCCTCACTTAAACCTTATGGAACTGTGATTGGGAGAGGGTAGTAACCAAAGGGGATGCCAGCCAGTGTTACCAGAAGGAGAGGAAATAATGCAGAATGGAGAAAGATAATGAATGTCTACTAAACACAGCAATGTTATGTGACTCTCTTGTCAAGTTAATAAATAACGTCATTAGTTCTTTCCAGGCATATATCATAAAAGGTGATTTTCTTCTCAAGAATATTTAGATCTATATTGTTTAATCAAATAAATCTCAAAACAATCATCAATAACAATCACTTTATATATAAAAAGAAACTATTTTTCTTCTTTAAAAAGGGGCAGATACTAGTTGGTTTACTTTGAATTAATTTTGTTAAAAAACATATTTTAAAAGGCCATCAGATCTTATTTTAGTTTGGGGTTTGAGTAGTAATTAAAATAGAGATTGGGATTTAACAGGTGTTACAGCTTCAAAAATAGATTTTTGAACATGGTTCCATGACTTGATTGTTGGGAAAGCTTAGAGTCTTCATTTTAAATGGAGCCAATAGGCTTATTTTTAATGTTTCTGTGTTTTGTTTCCAAATGGCAAGTCAATAAAAAATTTCAGGGCTTCTATTTTCAACATTTCTCTGCAAATAACCCATCATATGGATAGTTTTTATTATCTCCAGTAAATCAAATGCCAAATTAACTGAATAATCACTGAATTTCCTTTACTGAGCCATGGAAATTAAAGTAATACAGACAAACCAATGTGTGTATGATAGATAGTTAAGAGTATGATAGGTAAGTGTATGAATCTAGAAGATATCAATTTGATGGGAAATTAAAGACTTATTATCATTTTTCCATTCATTAATCTCTTGCTTTTCTCATATTCCCTATTGTTATCCTATTTAGCAAGAGTATAAATTAAGCAAAATATAATTAAACAACAAATAAAATCAAATAACACCGTGTAACTATATTTTGGCCAACAACAATTAGCTGAGTGAAAGATAACTACACACCTTAAAATTACCCATGGTAAGAACGGCAATCTTCAACAGTTCCCTTTTACTTTTTTTTTTTTTTAACAGAAAACAACTTTACCAGATTATTTTATTTTATAACATTAAAAAAATCAAAATGAAATCAGACTCCCAGCATTCCTAAAATGTAAACCCTCAGATATCTTTAGACACTGTGGAGGTTTATAAAATGCAGGTTGGCAAATTCTGGTCTATTCCTTGTTAGTTTTCCATGTCACTGTGACAATTGTCAATATTGTCTCAAGATGTCTGTTCCATACCTCAGATGACAACCGTGAGTACTTCACTTAGTACTCTCCATGCTGTCACTTCTCCACTTTGTTATCACAAGGAAAAGTCCCAAGTGCTTGCCTCTTGTGGGTCACGGTATCATGGGTGCTCGTGCAGTCCTTTCTTTTCAGGATTGGTTCAGCTTTTTTCTATCCCTTAAGACATAGCTTCTTTACGTGTGAGGAACCTGTCATCTTCATGTTGGCAGTGAACTACATGGTTTATGTTGACGACCATCTAGACTCAAAATCCACCTCCCCCTCATGCCAGCTGTCTGGAAGCAGCATTACCTCTCCAGGCATCAGTTTTCTTCCCTGAAAATGGGATAATAGCAGTGCACATCCCTCAGGACTGAGGCAAAGGTTATGCAAGTAGTCAATATGTGCAAGACAGCCCCTTCTTAGATCCCCCATTGCTCTTTCCACCTGCTCTGTGCCTGGAAACCTGACCAATATGGATGACCTCCGTGGGCTCCCTCACCCTCTGGATTCTGCTTGGCTAGTAGAAGCTCCACAGACCTCAGGGTCATAGTGTTTACTTGTTTGTTTGTTTTTATTAAATTATAGCTGTGTACATTAATACTGTCATGGGGTACAGTGTGCTGTTTTTATGTACAATTTGAAATATTTTCATCAAACTGGTCAACATAGCCTTCATGGCATTTTCTTAGTTACTGTGTTAAGATATTTATATTCTACATTTAGAAAAATTCACATGTACCCTTATAAGATGAACCATAAATGTGATCCCACCAATCACCCTCCCTCCACCCACCCTTTTCCCTCCCCTCCCCTCCCTCTCCTCTTTCCCCATATTCTTGGGCTAAAGTTGGGTTATAGTTTTCCTATGAAAGCTATAAATTAGTTTCATAGTAGGGCTGAGTACATTGGATACTTTTCCTTCCATTCTTGAGATACTTTGCTAAGAAGAGTATGTTCCAGCTCCATCCATGTAAACATGAAGGAGGTAAAGTCTCCATCTTTCCTTAGGGCTGCAGAATGGGTATCTGTACAGCTCCCTCCTGTCTGGTTGCCTTTAAGGAAGGCCATAGCTCCTCTCAGTGGACTCACCCTGAGCAGTTCCATGCAGGTTCTGCTGATGGACCTTCCTCTTGCTGCTTTGGGTTTCCCTTCACCTTTGTCAATGATACTTTAATACCTCCTCAACTTTGAATGTGCCCTCTTTCCTTCATGCACACTGTGAAAGCTGCTTGGCTTGATACATGACAACCCTGGTATGGCTGTTGGGTGAGTATGTATGGAATGATGGGAGCCAAATGAGAGTCAATTCATGATAGGAATTATATTATTGGTAATAATACATAAAATATTATGAACCATATACCAGCTCTTATTTATTATATGTGCTCACTAGGGACCAGGTATTAGACTAGTACTTTATATCTCTGATTTCATTCTGTTCCTACCCCCCACCCACACTCCAATCTACAAGTAATTACTATTTTCTCCAATTTACAAATAAGGAAACAGACAATCAGAGAGTTCAAGTAATCGGCTCCAGGACACACAGCAGGTGTATTTTGATTCTAAAGCCCATTTTCCTTATCACCTTACTACCTTCCTAATAGTTTTTGCTTCTGCTTCCTGATACAGACCTTTGTTTTAAAGAGCAATTGATTTTAATAAAAGATGACAACAAAAGGGCAAAATTATAACAAAAGCCTGATTATTTGACAAACATTCACTGTAAGTGTTTAGAGGATCTTCAGAAGAAATCTTGTGATTAAGTCTCACAACATGAATCTTCTGGACCATATTACAGGATTTTACCAATGTAACTGTTCTTATCAGACTTGACTTAAATATTGCGGTATATGTAACACTATTTCCATAGCAGATGCTCCTACACACGCACAAAGTTGTATGTGCATGGACATTCATTGCAGCATTATTTGCTGTGACAAAAATAGTAACAAATTAAATTCCACCAGTAGGTGAAATATTAAATATATTTTGTTATATAGAATGCATATTGGTATATTTATATTATGGAATTACTAAAATATATCCATTTATACCAACATGGAAAGTCCTGAAGACATCAGAGAAGGGGCAAATTAAGTTGCATGGTAATGAGTAGTGGGAATAGTATAATTCCACTAGTTTTATAAAACCTTATGTGTGTGTTTATATGAATATGCAAGGAATGAAAATCTATTTATAGTTGCTACATCCTGGGAGGGAAATTAGATTAAGAAGGGATTTTTTTTATGTATATATATATATAGAGAGAGAGAGAGAGAGAGACTTTCAAGTTTTATTCTGTATATTTATATGCTGCTTGACTTTAAAAAATAACAATCCATTTGTTATTTGGATAACAAATAAATAAAGTAATAAATAAATTAAAAAGACAATTACCCAATTAAGGGCATATAATCTTGTCTTATGAGATACTGTTGATAAAAGTTGGATGTTCAGTGTGAAGATGAGAGCACACATGGAGATGTGACATTAGTCTCCAGATGCACAGAGAACTCTGCTGTGGTGAGTTCAAGCTAGTTCTGTCTGGCCTTGGGGGACAGTAGAGGAGAAGCCAGAGGGGCAGGTGAGGACCAGGCACATAAGCCTTTGTGGGAGATGTTAAGAAGGATAGATGCTATCCTAAGTCCAATTAAGAGTCACTGGACGGTTTTAAATCAGGGTGTTTATGTTTATTATTATTAGTTTAAAATTAGTCAAGTAGTATCTTAAGTATACTGAGGTTGCTATAACAAAGTACTACATGGGCTGGGCATTTTGAATAACAGAAATTAATTTTCTCATAGTTTTGGAGGCTGGAAGTCTGAGAGCAAGGTGCCAGCATGGCTGCCTTCTTGTGGTCTCCTCACATAGGGGAGAGAGAAAGAGAGAGGAGAGAGAACACTCTGGTTTTTTCTTTCTAAGTCCCTATGTCATCATGAGGACCTGTCTGTCAAAACCTCATCTAATTCTAATTACCTCTCACAGGTCCCACCTCCACATACACTTTGGGGATGAGGACTTTAACTTATGAATGGGGGCACAAACATTCAGCCCCTAGCAAGTACATATGAATAGCTTTGTGAAGCATTGATAGGGGTGTGGAATGGGAAGTAAGTTAGACAGTCTTTCAGTGGCCTATGATGGTAGCTTTGATCTCAGAGATAGCAGCAAAAATGGTGAGAAAAGATTGAAGGGAGGTGGACATGTTTGGTGGCAGAGCTTAGAGGACTTGCTGGAGGACTAAATGTCATTGCAAGACAAACAGGAATTAAGGAAATCTCCTATATTTCGAACTTAAAAGATTGAGTGGATGGTGGATCATTAGCTGAAAGGCAGAAGCCTGGAGAGCAGAGAGACAGATGTATAAATCTGATAATGAATTAGCATTCGACATCCGTAAAGAATTCCTATAAGAGAAAAATCAGATAGGCTTTTATAGTTTTTTCCCGAAATGTTTGAAGAATTGTTTTTCATTTTTAAGCCATGCATAAAATGTGTCAACCTTTCTCCTTACAGTTTGTGCCTTTAAGATTTTGTTTTTATGGACCCCTGTGTTAGCTTCCCAGGCTTCCAGAACAAGGTGTCTCAAACTGAGAGGCTTAAAGCAATAGAAATTTATTCTTTCATAGTTCTGGAGTCCAAAAGTCTGAAACCAAGATGTCAGCAGGGCCACACATTTCCCTGAAGGCTTCAGGGAAGAACCCCTTCTTGCCTCCCTCCTTCTGGTGCTTGCTGGCACGATTTCAATCTCTTTTTATGTACACGGTATATCACTCTCCATGTTCCTTATGAGGACACCAGTGATTAGAGCAGGCCCCACCCTAATCCAGGACGAACTTCTTTTCACTTGATTACATTTGTAAAGACCCTATTTCTAAAATAACGTCACCTTCGCAGGTGTCAGGGGTTCAGATTTGAACATATTTTTGGCATGGCTGGAGGTGGGTCAAATTCAACCCATGACAATTCCTAAATGTGTTTCTAATTTTACTGTTCCATTACTTTTTCTATGGTCTATACCTAAAACCACCTCTCTTAATTACTACAGATCTCTTAGTATACTATGTCTCAATATCTCAAGAGTGTGTCTCTCTCCAAGCTTTGTTTTTCTTTAAAAGTGTCATGGTTTCTCTCTGTCCTCTTCTGTAGGAACTACGGAATCAATTTTTAAAAACACTATTTTGAAAAGCCTAGAGGAATTTAGAGTGAAATTGTCCTTAATTTGTAGGTTATTTTAGGGAGAATTGACAAGTTTCTGATGCAGAACAACCCTATTACTTCACATGGCAGCAGATCTTTTAGTTTTATCCCCCAGTACCATAAAAACGCAGTAAGTGGAGACTTTTATCATCAGTTTTTAAAATACTTGGTACTGCTGTATACCTTATTTTTACCTTTTTTTTTTTTTTGCAGTTTTTGGCCGGGGCTAGGTTTGAACCCACCACCTCCAGCATATGGGGCTGGTGCCCTACTCCTTTGAGCCACAAGTGCTACCCCTATTTTTACCTGTTAGTATTATATCCAACAACCTTTCTTCAACTTTAGTAACATTTCTACTAAATTTGAGTTTTTAAGTATTTTTAACATTTGTGAACAGCAGTTTCTTTCCTTCCTTTCAGTTGTTTTTATTTTTTTGCAGTTTTTGGCTGGCACTGGGTTTGAACCTGCCACCTCCTGTATATGGGGCCAGCGCCGCCCCCTTTCAAATGTTTATTCTTTTGGTTTCCTTTTCTCATTTTACTGTAATCACTGACACCTCCAGTGTAACAGAACACGTTAAGAGTGGATAACTTCGTGCTTTTCTTGATTTTATGAGGAATGTTTCAACATTAAGGGTGCAGCTTTCTCTGGGCTTTTGGTGGGGAACATACTTCTTACCAGGTTAAAAATATCCCTTCTATTCCAAGTCTCCATTCATTTTCTGCTATTGGCCTTTGATGGAGCTATTTGTTTACTGGTGCTTTTATAAATATTTGAAAAAATACTTTTTCTTCATCTTAACATATTTAGGATAGCAGAAATAGGTAGATTTATTCCCACAAACACAAAGATGCTCCCATTGTTCAATGTAGGAGACCAGATGAAGCTTTGAACGCTCTGTAACTGTAGCACCTATGATGGGACATCTCGGTAACACCTTGGTGGTAAGGGCATGGGGAAGGGATTTGGCTCTCATTAACACGAGAGCATGAGCGAGAGCACGAGTGTCAGTGCGTGGCAGTCTCTATACCTGTGGTGTAAATAGGCACTGGAGAGGTTAGTCTGGATTCTCATTCTTTCACAGACTCACTCTCTTTTGCTCCTCCTGCTCTAAGAAGACTGCTAAGATTCGCTGTCCTACTGAGATTGTTTCTCTCTCTCTCTTCCTCCCTCCCTCCCTCCCTCCCTCCCTCTCTCTCTCTCTCTCTCTCTCTCTTTCTTTCCCTCCCTCTTACAAAGACACCTCTGGAGTCTCACCTTCGGAGAGTTGGTCCCAGTCAGTATAATTACATAGGCCAAGGCTGTGACCTGGCCAGTTCCCGGCCCGATAGTTCAACTTTTGAAAGAAATAAAAATAAGTACATTATTTATGTGTTCAGAACTTTCCCATTTCCCAAGGGGGGAAAAAGCAGCAAAATTTAGTGAAAAATTACTTTGAATATCGAATTGGATAATGAAGACCAATATTCTCATCCCGACCCCGTGGTGCAGACCCTGGCGGAAGCCTTCTTTGCTAAGTCGCTTATCTCCATTTCCACTGCATCACCATTTGGGGATTTCTTTGAATGACTGAGAAAGCTAGTTTCTCTCAGTGACATGAAAGCATGAAAGATCCTGGGCCCACAGCAGTCAGGAGAGTTTTTCCCCCTCTTCTCTCCTGGCATATGGAAATGAGCCAAAGCCACAGCCGGAATCAGAAAAAAGGGGTAATTGGGAAGGAGAGGGTTCAGTCTGTAGGGAGAAGCATGGTTACCAGTATGGCCCACGTTCTGTCTTGGGGAGAGACAATGCTGCGAGGAACCTAATGTTAGTGAGAAAGAGATGTTTTCCTTTTTCTTTTCTTTTCTTTTCTTTCTTTTTTTTTGAGGGGGGGAAGGGGTGGGAGTCTTAAGAGAGAAGGCAGTGAGTGGCTGGAGGAAACACAATGACACTTGATATATTAGCTGAGGTGTGATAGTGAAAAAGACAGACTCAACTCCTATCCAAAGAGAAGAGGCCATGAACACACAAAAAGAATGTGGGGGAGAGATTTAACACCCGCACTCCCAGGGAAGGCTAGTGTAGTTAAAAGGGAATAACAGGCACTTCTGGCTGTTTCCGTGTCTGCCGAGGCCCTAACAGCATGTCATGTTCTGTCTCTGAGCACATAATGGTAGGCCTGCAACTCCACAGAAAGCAGAGCAGTTGGTTAAAGCCACCCAGCATTTTACAAGGCAGGATTTTACTTCACCCTCAGACATTTCTGCGGGTTAACACAGCTCATTTTTATTTGTCTTTTTTTGTAATCAAAAAGCTTTTATACTTCCCACTTAAAAAGTATCCATCTCTTGTTCATCCATCCATGTATTCATGTATCTATTCACACACCATCTACCACTAAGTCAACATTCACTGAGTATCATTATTACAAAAAGCTAACATTGGTTGAGTGCTAAAAAAATTCCCCCAATTTTACATGTACTCTCTCATTTATTCTTTACTTAACCCGGGAGACCTTTGTTACTATTATTCTTTACATAGGTAAGAAAAGTGGAGCACAAAGGGGGTGAAATAGATTTGTTCAGTCTCAGAGGTGGTAGATGGAGAAGATGTGACTTGAACTCAAACTTTTTTGACCCGACAGCCCTTTTCAGTGGCAACTGAAGCTGGATCATACTGACTCACAAGAACTGATTGTTAACTTTTATTTATTTATTTATTTATTTATTTTTTTGTAGAGACAGAGTCTCACTTTATGACCCTCGGTAGAGTGTCATGACATCACACAGCTCACAGCAACCTCCAACTCCTGGGCTTAGGCAATTCCCCTGCCTCAGCCTCCAGAGTAGCTGGGACTACAGGCACCCGCCACAATGCCCAGCTATTTTTTTGTTGCAGTTTGGCCGGGCCAGGTTTCAACCCTCCACCCTCAGTATATGGGCCGGCAA
This sequence comes from Galagoides demidoff, assembly GCA_963574575.1. Taxonomy (NCBI): domain Eukaryota; kingdom Metazoa; phylum Chordata; class Mammalia; order Primates; family Galagidae; genus Galagoides; species Galagoides demidoff. The sequence continues at coordinate 4,537 of CAUYQV010014646.1, read as the reverse complement.
CCTACTGACTGAGCCATAGGGGCCGCCCCGATTGTTAACTTTTCTGGAATTTTGAGCACTGGTTGTCAAAGTACAGCCATTATTAAAAATTAAGTTATACAAACTTTCAATTAAATAAATCACATTACAAAGAAAGGTAATAAAATACTTAACTGTATTACTACCTATTTTACTATATTCTACTTTGCCCCTGTCCTGAAATTATTTCTGTCTACTGAATCTCTCGGTGGCAGAATCACTCCACAACTCTGCATTCAGCAACACTGTGTGTTGGTAGTTTGAAACTGGCCGTGGTTGATTATTTCACCATGGAACTTGGCATACATACAAATCAGGACTTTAGTCTCCCTGAAGAGTCAGGTTAAACATTTACAGGTATACAAGTGACTCTTTCTTTTAACTACTGTGGTATATATAGAAGATAGAAAGTTTAGTCAGAGTAGAAATAAATAACAGGAAATCTTACCCACTGGAAACTGGAAGATGATAGAGCCTATATAATTGCAATTTAAAACATCACTTAAAATAAATTATCCAGGTAGAATTTTAAGTATGGTGAAAAAGGTCTAAGCATAATCTAGAAATTTTCTATATAATAATCTCCTCAGTGTCTTTTCACTTTTTATCATAGAGAATACAATAAAAATCAGCTGTGCTGTGAGGTTGACCCATTTCAGGTACAGTGGGCAGATCCTGAACTTCTCATTGGTTGATTTCCATCTTCTGACTATGGCTCTTTGAGTGAGGGAAACACTGTTCCTTATCTGGAGTACTTTTGTTTAAAAACCAACTAACTAAGCATCATACCAGATCAATGATTTGTATGGCCAGAAAAATAAATTCTCTAAGGAATGGTTAAAGCCCACTGATATGTGATAATTTGCCAACCTGACATTTTTCTAATAGAATTTCACACTAGCTTTGACTGTCTGGTCAGTCAGATTCATTCTCAGTAACCCTATGGAATAAATGGACATGTAAAAAGTTAGAAAGTGAGAGAAGAGGTAAGAGAGTCTAGCAATCAGTATGGTTTTAAACCTGGATTTAGCCCCAGCTCTGCCTTTTATTAGTAAACCATTCCCCCTTGATGTGCCTTATTTATAAAATTAGGGGGATGGCCATTTACAGTATTCAAGTTGAAGCTTCAAAAGCATTACCAACTGAGTTAATTAGTATACAAGTTCTCAGATCTCACCTGAAGGTGATTAGTTTATGAGCTCAAGATCACACCCAACAATTTGCATGTTAAACCAGCACCTGATTTTCTCAATAGTCTGGTCCATGATAAATACACATCACTAGATTAGGTGATTGCTATTCCAGCCTAAATCTACTACAGTTTTGACATTAAAAGGAAAATAGGTAGGCCTGGGAACATGGACCGGTAGTCCCAATGACTCAGGAGGCTGAGGCAAGAGGATTGCATGAGCCCAAGTGTTTGAAGCTGCAATGAGCCATGTTCACACCTATGAATAGCCGCTGCACTCCAGCCTGGGCAGCAGTGCAAAATCTTGTCTTTTAAAAGTAAAATTTATAGGTGTATATATATATATATTTTTCAATGTTAGCCAATATAGTTAGTGAATATATGAATATATAATGTCTCTGGAAATGTGCATCCTGTAAAAGATAGATTTTGCCTTGGATTGCCTATTGGTTTATTTCTTCTAGTTGAGTCTTACCTGTTATTTTCCTAATTTGATAAAAGTCAGCTGAATATTATTATTTTATCATTTCTATTTAAGAAATGTGTATGTTTGTGGTATCTGGGTGATGGGAGATTTCATCTACTAGTTTTAGTGGCTAACAGCATTCAAGTAATGGGCTCCCTGAAAAAATGAAAAATACAGAGCTATTGCCCCGTGTTTGCTGGGAATGATTTTGAAAGGCAATTGGAAAGAGACCAAAATCTAAATTATTGTACTATTGAATTCAAGTCAGCATTGTAGAAAACAGAGACGTTGATCTGGCTTTTAGACAGATAACTTACACGTCTTGTCGGACTGAGATTTATCTTGTAATGAGAAATAAGATTTGAAAATAAACAACCATGTGTTCCAAGAGGAGGGTATGTCTTCCTCACCCATAGGTGTGACTAGTTTACACTGCACCACAGGAAATAATGACTCCCATCTTTCTCCTAATTGGATGAGTCCAGTAAACTTTGGTGATTTCCATCTGCCTCTGAATTCATCCTCCTTCTGACAATGGCACCCCAATTTTCCTCTGGGTGATAAAACTTCCCTCACTGTTAGGCCAAGTGCATTAGGAGTAGGCGCTACTGCCACAACAATTGGTTTGGGGCTGGGTATGGAATTATTTGGAACAGTAAGAATTCAGCTTCAGACTTCTGTTGAATGGCGCAGAAGGGCTCTTTTTCATTTGCTGGATTTGGAACTAGGAGAAATGTGGGCTGGAACTGCTGCCCATTGTTTTGTCATTCTGTGACCTCAAGCTGCATTTGAAGCTGTCAGATTTATCCCCTGGATATTTTCTCCTGAGCTGATATGTATATATATCTCACACACACAAAATTCCAGACTAATCTTAATTGATTTGCTGAACAACTTGGCCAAATCACGTAAATTCCGTAAGCTGCAGTGTTTCAGTTTTTAAAAAAACATATACAAAATAATGGTGTAAATCTAAAAATAACTTTAGTTCTCCCAAGCTGTAATACAATTATCAGAATAAATCAGTATATATGAGAAAAGCAAGGATTTATAAGAAATTGCTGATAGTGTTTGCCTTGGGGAATGAGGAATTGGGAGGGAGGCTCAGTTTTTACTGTCTATCCAGTGGTATTATTTGACTACTAAATGTTATTATGTATCTATTTTATCTATTAAAAAATCCCAATTGCATGTTTCTACAAAGACAACTTCTTTAATAAGCATGTTTCTTGGGGATTCTGGGAGGATGGCCTACTGGTAGCAACCCTGGTCAGAGGTTCCTGGGCAAAGAAAGAAAAACTGGTTGGAATCAGAATATACGAAGCCAAAGACAGGGAGCTGAGCCCAGAAAGAAGTTCGGCAACCTGTAAATCCAAGGAAGATCATTTAAGAACACAAAATACAGGTACAAAGCGGGCCCCAGAACTGCTTGCTAGAGCCGCCCGCCTCCCGCGGGTGGCAAGTGGCCACAGAGAAGTCTTTTGTTCCGAAAAGGCACAGAACGACTTGGTAGAGCCTTCTGCACCCCCCGCGGGTGGCAGTGGATGAGTCCCCCACTCTGGGAGGACCCAGAACTGCTTGCTAGAGCCGTGCACCCCCACGGGAGGCAGAGGGGACCACAGAGGGGACCATGGCTCCAGGGCTCTGGGCAGGTCCAGAATTGCGTGCTAGAGCCACAAACCTCCCACAGGCAGCGGGTGGCTGGAGAGGAGTTCCCTGCTCCAGGCAGCCACAGAAGTACTTGCTAGAGCCTTGTGCACCCTCACGGGCAGTGGTGGATGAGTCCCTCACTCTGGGAGGACCCAGAACTGCTTGTTAGAGCCCTGCGCCCCACAGGCGGCAGAGTAGATCCCTGCTCTAGGGCTCTGGGCGGGGGCAGAACTGCTTGCTAGAGCTGCACACCTCCTGCGTGCCGTGGGTGGTCACAGAGGACTTCCCCTGCTCTGGGCAGGCGCAGAACCACTTGCTAGAGCCTTGCGCACCCCCGTGGGTGGCAGCAGACGAGTGCCCCACTCTGGGAGGGCCCAGAACTGCTTGCTAGAGCCATGCACCCTACAGGCGGCAGAGTAGATCCCTACTCCAGGGCTTGGGTGTGCGCAGAACTGCTTACTAGAGCCACACACCTCCTGCGGGCTGCGGCTGGCTGCAGAGGACTTCCCCTGCTCCAGGGAACTACTTGTTAGAGCCTTGCACACCCCGTGGGTGGTGGCAGAGGAGTCCCCCACTCTGGGAGGACCCAGAACTGCTTGCTAGAGCTGTGCACCCCAAGGGGGGCTGAGGAGATCCCCGCTCCAGGGCTCTGGGTGGGCCCAGAACTGCTTGCTAGTGCCACAGGTGTCCTGTGGGCAGTGGCGGAGGATTCCTCCATTCCAGGCAGACCCCAAACAGCTTTCTAGAGACATGCACACCCCACGGGGGCCAGCAGAGGAGTTCCCTGTTCCAGGCACCTGTGCTGGGTGGGCCCAGAACTGCTTGCTAGAGCCACACTCGCCCTACAGGAGGCGGTGGAGAAGTTTTCCGCTCTGGGCAGGACCAGAACTGTTTGTTAGAGCCACGTGCATCCCACAGACAGAGGTGGAGGAGTTCCCCACTCAGGGTCCCAGGCTGGGAGGGAATAGATCGGCTTGCTAGTACTGCACACGTCCAACAGGCCACGGTGAAGGAGTCCTCCACTCCCCCCAGCTACTCTGGTGGGGCCAAACTAAGACTGATCTGGTCACTCATGTACCCTACACTACCACTGCCATTCCTGCACCCCCTGGCTGCTCCAGGGTACTGAACTAGGACTGATCCGGCTACTACCAATCTCCTGCCCCCTGGTTGCCCTAGTAGGCTGAACGAGGTCTAATCTGGCCATGCACACT
>CAUYQV010014642.1:0-34639 GCA_963574575.1 Galagoides demidoff | reverse complement strand
GAGCCTCAAGCTATCCCCCTGGGTAGAGTGCCATGGCATCACAGCTCATAGCAACCTCCAACTCCTGGGCTCAAGTGAGTCTCCTGCCTCCGCCTCCCAAGTAGCTGGGACCACAGGCGCCCGCCACAAAGCCCGGCCATTTTTTGGTTGCAGCCATCATTGTTATTTGGTGGCCCCGGGCTGGGGATTCAAACCCACCACCTTAGGTGTACATGGCTGGCGCCTTAGCCGATTGAGCCACAGGCGCCGAGCCATGGAAAATGTTATTAAAAGGATCAATGACCTTCACATTTTGTCTTGAGAAAAAATAGATAATTCTCAGATACTTGAAATTTCACCCAATATCAGGGAGTTGGACATAAAGAAACCAATAGTAAAGTTCATGTTTCCCATAAATTTTAAAAGTGTGGAACAAATTCTACAGGCAAATATCAGGGCCCATCCCCAAATTATATTGAATAAATGTAAATAGGCAGACAACAGTGGTTCATGCCTGCACTCTTAGGGGACTGAGGAAGGGAGACTACTTGAGGCCAGGAGTTTGAGACCAACCTGAACAAGAGCAAGAATGGAAAAGCAAGTATCCAATGCATTTAATACTAAGATGAAGCCTATAGACCATCTAATACAGTCCATGTATGTATTAGAAATATGTATGGAGTGTGAGACAAAACTATAAGAGGGACTCTACCTAACATATGCAAATATTGTAACCTTGGTGTTTGCACCCTCATACTAACCTGAAATAAAGAAAAAGCAAGGTCTCCATCTCTAAAAATGAATTTTAAAAAGTTGGCTGGGCATGGGGACACATGCCCTTTGTCCGGGCTACTGAAGAGGCTGAGCAAGGAGGCTCACCAGAGCACAGGGGTTTGAGGTTACAGTGAAGTACGATCAGGTTGCAGTATGCTAGCCAGGGCAACAGAGTGAGATCCTGTCTCAAAAGAAAAAAAAAGAAAGTAAATAGATGCTAAGCTTGTGATGTTTCCTGCTATCTTAGCAAAGATGACACTAATAGGAGAGCACACTATAATCTAGATAGAGGGAGAACATAAATGACACCAATGTTACATAATGTTTGAGCCTAGTTCAAAATTCTTAGGAAATTTTAATTTCTTAGGAAGCAAAGTTATGTGCATCTCTACAAATTGAATGGTTATGAGCAATTGTGTTTTTAAAAATTCTAGTCTTTTGCATGTATAGAACCTTAGATCATCTTTTTACTGTGATTAAAGAAGGATAAGGTATGAATAAGTAGTTTTCCTGGCATTTTTCTCTCTCATTGTGATAGAACCCTATGAAAGGTTCATTTTCATTTTTCTAAAATAAAATGGACTTTCGGGTTCAAGCTCAACCTTTGTATTTTAGCATCCAAGTACATGGTGAAAAAGGTATACTAAGGATAAGAGGTGTAAAGTCTCTGTAGATGATGAAGAATTAGACCCAATTTTCATCAATCTCTGTCCTGCATACCCACATCCCCCTCCAAAAAAAAAAATGTAATAATGAGGTCATGGCCAAGTGGAATGAGTATTTCACAAGAGAACTGATCCCATCCTGCTGGCCAGTAGTTTTACTCTTAGACATCTCAAAAGAATCATGTGACAACAGTCTCCTCAAACTAGTGGTTTGTCTTTGATCTTTCTCTTTTTGTGAGGATGACCTCTGTCCCTCACTCATCATTCTCCCACAGGGACCCAAACTCTGAGAGGCTGAGAAAGCAGCGAGAACAGGAGCAGAAGCTGGCCCATTTTCTTGAAAAACAAGGACAAAAAATTCTCAGCCTTTAAAACAGTTCTAGCACTTCTGCATTTGTTAAAATCAGCTCCTCTCCTTGACCTCCTACCTCTCCTCTTCACCTGTTTCCCTTCTAAGAGGACAAAACAGAAATGTATCCTGCCTTCCCTTTGCAGGCAGTCAGATCTTTTCCTTACTCCAGGAGCAGTATTCTTGTTACTGTGTCCATTCATTTCACAAGACTGGAAACCACTGAAGCAGAGGAATGGCTTAATTGACGTTCAATGGACGAATACAGAATAACACTATATAATAAAGAATCTGGAAAAAAGCCTACCAGTGCAGTAGCTTTATTTAAATAATATAACTATTAAAATATTTTAATTAGTCATGAACATAGATAATAGTTAATATTAAAGTACTAAAATATGGACTAATAAAAAGTTAGACTCTTGACTTAGTCCGTAGGAAACTTCAAATAAGAGAAATGGAAAAATCTATCCTCAATGCCTTTTATATCAACACAGGAGATCACATTTCATCAGTGAAATTAGGTGCTATAACCAGGCCTCAAAGAGAAGACAGCACCATTAAACCTTTATGGTTGACCAGGAAAACATTCTACTGCCTCCTTTAAGAGGACAAAAGAAAGAAAGTATTAGGAAGAGCAGAGATGAAACAGTTTTATAATCGCATCTGGGAATGACTTAAGGAACAGTTCAATGTTGTGCTTTAGCTGTGGATAGAAATAGTGAAAAAAATAAAATCAAACATACCTTCCATTTATGACTGCTGTAAGAGAATTAGACTAGAGGCAAAAAAAAAAAAAAAAAAAAAAAAGACCAAAGCAAGAAAAAAATAGTAGAATTGGAAAAGCCTTATGTGGAGCCAACCCAAAATTATTATTCAAAAAAAATCATATAGAAACACACTATCTCTTAATGTTCCACTCCAAGTAATTCAAGAAAACTTCAGCCTTCCAGGGTTGGTTGTGAAAATAGAGCAATCAGTCTGACCTGACAAAGAACAGTAGTGATTCACATACTGGGTATATTTTCAAAAGTGTATATGAAGCAAGCATTTTAACATTAACTCCACGTTCTCATTGATTTTCATTAAAATAAGGCATAGAAATAACTGCTTAAAAAATATTTGAGGTTCGTTTAAGAGAAAAAATAAACTTAAGAGTTGTGATAATCTCAACATTGAACTTTTGCTTATATATATGCTGATCCAGCCTGGAGCTTCTCTTAGTCCCCTCTGCTAGAAGCTGATCACACTTCCAACTAATCCATATCATTGGATCGAGATTTCCACTCCCAGTTATGATGAATTATACAGAAGACTAAGTCTACCCTTGGGAACAACCATTAACTGCATAAAACACAAACATATAGCCACTTGTCAGTGGATCAGAGAGCAACCAAGGCAGCCAATGTAGTGATCTAAGACCCCAAGAAAGAAAACACACTGAGGGGAATCCGACTTCCTCCACTGCTTTTCCCCTCAAAGCATTTAGCAGTTTGCAAATTATGCAGAATGAGAAACACAATTAGAGAGCAGGAGCTCAAAACTTTTGACAGGCTCCTGAGACCTGGGAGATGAAAACTGAAGTTGAGCACCAGCAACAGTCAGGATGTGAGGGGGCTGAAATGGAAGAAAAAAAGAACTGTAGAGAAATGAACCCTCCTTTATATGCCGCTTTTTCCCTTAACACATTTGAAGATTCCTAAACAGTACTAGGCAAGAGACCCAGGGGGAAAAATAATTACAAAACTAAGCAGGACGTTTAGCAGCCACGAAGTACTAGGAAGACAAAGAAAAAAAATGGGGTTCAGGGCAGCAAATGGTAAACAGCCCCTGTTCTTCATTGAGAGCTCTGAAAACTACAGCATAGGAATAATAGCACACATTCCCAAAGACAGGATCTCCCAAAGACTGAAAACTCACCTCATTATCTCAATGCCACATGGAGTCATGTTCATCAATTCTCAATTTATGTATTCTCAACAGGAGTTATATGTAGTACTGCCCTCAAGAGAGTGAACTGGTTCTGGGTTGGTAAGAGAAGCATTCAGATGCTTCTCTTGAGTTTATGGTCCTTCCAAATTTGACTCTACCCAACAAAATTTTATCCATTAATATTTATTTTCTTTCATTGGGTTTTCTTGAATACCCCATGAGCACACTGACCTTGTATTCATAGAAAATATACAGGTGTATACAACATCAGTGCTGTCAAGCTATGCTGAATAGATGTCTGTAATTGGCAGACCTTTCATTTATTTAATCTCAATTGAAAGAGGTTGCTTTGCATATTCATAAAACATGACACCTTATGGGTACTGTTGATGTTTGATCCACCATGTGATTTTCCATGTGACTTGAGCTTTGAAAATTTAATAAAACTTATTTATATTTTGGTATTTTTTCATTGCACAAAAATTACTCATTGCATCATTAATTATGTCAAGTGCCTGAAAGAACAAATGTTAAAATATTGAAATGAATATTTGGCAGCTAGTTAAGTTAAAACTTTTTATATCACATGAAAGTTAAGTTAAATTCTCCAAAAATAATTTTAAGGAAGAAGTATTTTTAACTTTTACTTTTGGTGGGAAATATTAACTTTAAACATTTTAAAAATGTGATTGCATTGCTTATTATTATTAGGTATTTATATAAATTGCTGATTTTACATATGTAGCTATATACATAAAATATTACTCAGCAAATACAGTTGCAAAGTTAAATATTAATTGCTTTTTAATTGTTTAATTAGCTTCTAACTTAAAAATTTATTTAGTCATTCTTAATCCTGTATTAAATAAAAGAGAGTAAGCTCTTACTTACTTTTTTATGTATAGAGCACATGTATAAGGATATCCATAAACAGATATGTAGTGTATCTGTGGAATTATGATTTCATTGACGGGAGGCATTAAGAAACAAAATATCTCAGAAGTTTGATTAGTAAGGCAATAATTTATAAAGTTTAAGAAACATTGCTTTAATCTGTCTTTCAGAGGAAAATACAATTTTCTCTGGAGCAAGATAATTTTTTCCTAATTTTACCCAGAGCCCCTAAAATTCATAATGCATAATTTTTTTACACCAAATAAAAAATTATCAGTTGCATCAAGAAAACAAGAAGTTTTCTTCAAAACCAAGAAGAAAAACATATACACTAGAAACACATTCAGAGACCAAAACAAACACTGGCTCTATCAGCCGTGGATTTTAAATAGCTATCCTAATGCGTTCAGAATATAGATGACAAGATGGGAAATTTCACCTGTGAATTGGAATCTGTAAGAAACAACAAAATAGAAACTCCTCTAGAATTCAAAAAAGTATAATAAATTATGAACTCAATCTATGATTTAACAGCAGATTAGATAAAGCAGAAAGGAACTCTAACATACGTGTAATGGAGAGATAATGGAAACATAAGAAATATTTGAAGAGGCACTGGCAAGGAATGATTCCTATCAGATTGAAGATGTGAAGGCACTGATTCCAGAAGCTATTCAAACCCCAAGGAGGATAAATACAAAGAAAACAATACCTGGGTGAAACATAGTCCTACTGAAAGAAAAAGAAGTCAGAGGAGGAGAAAGGACCATTGCACTCACAGAAACCACTGTGAGAATGACAGCTGGAGTTTTGTGGTTTGCATGTGACATTTTATAACTCGCACAGAACAAATAACAATCAAGTCCGGGTGTGTAGGGTGTCTATTCCGGAGTATTTACCATTTTTATGCACTGGGAACATTTCAAATCCTCTCCTTTTGTTTTGAAACATATAATATTCATTTTTAGCTATAATTACCCTATTCTGCTCTTGAACTTTAGAATGTCTTCCTTCTATCTAACTGTACGTATGGAAGCGTTGACGAACCTTTCTTCCTTCTATGAGCTCCGTTTATGTAAAGGAAAGGAACAAATTTCTACACTCATCCCCTTCCTTACACATAGGCACAAGCTCAGCTTTTTCAGTTTTGAATAGAATGATTATTTTTGTTATATAAGATTTTTAAAATGTGCTTTTCAAAAAATTTAGGGGTATAAATGGGTTTTGGCTATATGGATGAATTTTATAGTGGTAATGTCTGGGGTTTGGGTGTACCCATCCCCCAAATAGCATACACTGTGCCCAAAGGTAGTTTTTTTCCTTCCCCACCTCTTTAATCCTCCCCTGTTCTGAGTCTCCAGTGTCCATCGGAGCACTCTGTATTCCCTGCATACCCATAGTGTCGTTCCCACTTACAAGTGAGAACATGTGATATTGGTTTTCCATTCCTGCACTACTTGACTTGGGATAAAGGGTACCACTTCCATCCAAGTTGCTGTGAAAGACACATTTCCCTCCTTCTTTATGGCTGAATGGTATTCCATGGTATGTATGTCAAACACATTATCCACTTCTCAGTTGACAGGCACTTAGGTTTTTGCAATTGTGAATCATGCTGCAATACAGATTACTGGTGTCTTTTTGATATAACAATTTCTTTACTTTTGGGTTCATACCCAGTAGTAAGCTTGATGAATCAAATGGTAGATCTACTTCCAGTTCTTTGATAAATCTTCATACCATTTTCCATAAGAGATTGTACTAATTTACATTCCCACCAACAGGATATTACTGTGATTCTTGACCTGATTCTCATATGCATCCCAAAGAATAAGAAATACCTGTGTTACTTAAAAAAGCACAGCAAATATCTCTCATCAAACTTCATATAAATAGACTTTAACACAATTTCTTATAAGCCACATGATAATAGCAGAATAATTGCATTGCTGGTGGCATAAAATCTAAGACTTCTCTTACACTGGTATTTCTTTTTCTTCTTTTTTATACTCTGCTTCAGGTCCCTGTAGCTCTAACCCAGATGACTGCTTTAGACTACCATTCCTCATTGTCTAGTTTTCTTCAGGTATCTACTTCTTAGAGTCACCTGAGTAAAGACCTGGCATTACATTCTTCATGCTTAAGTCCCTGCCTTGGGATAAATTCCAAGTTCATTAATATAGGACAAAAGCTTTCTTATAGTTTAAGCCTTGATTAACTTTCTATTTCTGTAGGTATTTTACACTACATTTAGTCACCTTACACCCAACAACATCCATATATACACACAACTTAAATGTCTGTTCTAATGTTCCCTCCACCTAGAATAGCAACTGCTTCCTCCCAAGGCTAAACCACATACATCCTTTAAAAAATCAGTTTAGGTTCTGTGCTCAGAAGTTTAGCGTAGGGTTTAGTACTTTTCTTCCATATCCTCTTTACACACTATATGGAAATTTCTGCCTACACTTCTATTGCCACTGTTATAGAATACCATGTACAATCGTTTTAAATTTGAGAGCACTAGAGCCAGTAGCTATCTCAGCACCTAGTAGTTAGTAGGCCCTCCATTTATGTTAAAATGAGAGTAATATAGCTCCTAAGAGAATGTAAAATCTGAAATGGCTCATTGACCATCTTAAATTTAAAACACTCAATGACATTTTGAAATTAACAAAATCTGCTCTGGAACTAGACAGCAAATGATTTGTTACATTAGTTATACATATTCTTTTCTGGATGGATTCTACCCCTTAAAAGATTAGATGGAAAATGCCAGGGGCTGGCAAGCATCATCTGTTACCAAATCAGACCTGATTCAGTCATCGCTATGGGCTTTGGGCTTTAAAGAGAAAGGCACCTGAAGATTCTCAGTCATCTGATAACGAGCTCTTTGTGCCCCTTTTCTTTTTAAAAATCTCAATAGCTTACCTGTTCCTGTTGCCTTCCTGCTGATCTTCTATTCTCACAGGGCCATTTGCATGAATTCTAATGCTATGCTGATTATCTGGACTTGATGTCAGCCTTAAGATTGGCTTCATATATGATTCACAATCCTGCCACTGAGAGTCCTAAGTGTGACAGCTGCCTCGTCATGGAGCACAAAGTTTGGATTCATCCTTTGACACAGGAGTATCTGATTTGATTTCCTGAGCATCCATACTGAGTTCTGGTCCTGAAGTTTAATAAACAGTTTATGGAAGGTAGAAAGGGTCTATTTCCTAAATGAATGCATCCTTTCCTGATTTAGAAAATAGAATGATTTTTGTAACATTGCATAAAAGCAAAAAAGCATAAAAATAAGGGTCCAATAGCAAAATTCTTTAGCTTCTTCAGAAACAAGGGAAGAAGGAAGAATATGAAGGTTAAAAAAAAAAAAACCAGAATTCTAGAACATTTCCTTATAAATATGTAGTCATTTCTAAACCTATGAAAGAATTATGTCATTGGTTACCTTTCCAGATCTCATGATTCCCAATTTTGGGTACCCAGTCTCAAAATAACTCCCGCTGCTCAATTCAACAAATATCGAGAGCCTTCTGAACACCTGATATTAAAATTAGTCTAGAAAATTAGTCTTTGAAAATAAACTAATGTATCAAAGGTGAGAGAACACAGTTTTAAGGAACTTCACAGTCAGTTTCACGGTGGATTCATACAAATACTAATTCTGCAAATTCAAAAATATGGCATTTATTGATTTAGTAAATATTTTTTAAGCATATAGTTGAGCAAAACTTTGTGCTGGATGCCTGGGATATAAATATAAGAAAGTATATAATACTCCTCTTCCATAGATACACATATTCCAGAGACGGACAACTAGATAAGCAATGATAATAATTATATAGTGATAAGATGAAGGGGAAAGCACAGTATTTTGACTGTAAGTAGCAACGCCACAAAACCTGGTGTAGGAGTCATCCGGAAGACTTTCCTGAAACAGTACTGGAGAAGGAGGAGAAACTCAGTCAAAGAGAAGAACATCAGAATTGTATCAAGCTAAACAGTGGGGTTAATTAGGAACACTGATAACAGTTAGAGCAATTTATAGAAAACTTCTGAAGGAGAAACTTCTTTGACAGGTGCTGATTTAGAAAATCACTTTTTCTCATCTCTGCTCAGAGATAGCCTGAATTTGCGCCCCCAAAAGGGAACACTGAGCTCTCCTAATATGAAAATTATGTTTCTGAGCATTGCTGAAGATAGGAGATTATGTGAGGGGAAATTCCATTATCTCAGACAACACAAATGTTCAAGAATTCTAGCTATAAAAGAATGCTAATCATTCTAATTATCCAGATGTTTTTACTTTGGTAAAAAAAAATATAAGGAGGAGGAGGCAGCGGAGGTTAGGGGTGGCTGAGAACCCTCATGTCACTGACATGCTGTCTCTGAGATGGAAAATAACTACTCTAGGGAAGAATAAAATGGCCCGTCTCCCTGCCTAAGCGCTGTCCACTGAATGAAATGTTAGCTAATAGAAGCCGCTGTCATCCGCTGTACAGAGTGTACAGGGGGCGGGGGGAGGGACATATCTCAACTTACAGGGGAACCAGCACGATTCAGACACATCTGTCCTGGCCCTCGGCGCTCTTTTCAGCCTGGAAGGGAAGCTGATGGGTATTATTCTTCCCTAATGGATAGGCTTGTTCAGAGTTTGCCATACTACTCCCGGACAAGAGATTCCACATCCTGCCTGACAAGGAAACGAAATCAGAACTCTCTCCTTACTCGGCTTGACACTGACTCCTGGTGATTTTTGCTTCTTCTATTCTAGTTCCCATCCACAAACCCCATTATGACCACATCTATCATTCAGTGTGAAAGAGGAAATGGCAAAAAAAGAAACTCAAAATAAAATGTGAAAGTTCATCTGTCCCTTTCTGGTTTACCAGAGATTTATGTAAATTAGTCTTGATGACCTGTAACAGTCGTTTTTACATTTTTAAAGCCCTAAGGTACTTCATTCACACAAAACCTTTTGAGGAAGTCCACCCAGAACTTCTGCTGTGAAGCTGCCTTGGGTCAGCTCTCCCCCTTCCCTGGGGACTCTAAGGACCAGGTCCTCCACACTGGGCTCAGCTCCAGGGAGCCACAGTCCTGTAAATACTCATCTCAGATCAGCACGATGATCCCACCCGTGTGTCTTAGCCTTGCTTACTTCCATCACCTGGAACCTCCACCTCGCTGGGTATTTGTTCTAACCCAGACTCCTCTCCCAATGTTTTCACTCATCCCTTGCTCAGATCCAAGCCTTGCCATCTCCTCCGTTCCCCAAGCTGCTTTCTACTGTTCATGTCTTGGAACGTTTCCTTTACTTTCTTATCTGAGCTGAAACCTAATTCTCCTTTAAGAACAAAATTTCTTCTGTAACCTCAAGCAGTGATTGCATTTTCTCTTTTACACCCCATTACCTCAAGGCCAGAATGTGGAGCTGGCATCCTCTTTGCTTCCCCTTGTGGCTTCTAGACCATGACCACCCCACGCCCCTTACAGAACCACTGCTCCTATAAGATGTGCACTATCTTGATAAATCACAGTCTTACCTTGTATTACAGCTACCTCCCTATCTCCTTGTCACTTCCTTTATTTCAAGAAAAAACGTTACCACATAGCGCCTGTCTGCCATAACTGCTGTCGTAATTCACACTGAATTCAACATCCACATTAACGAATCATGCAACTTGCTTCTCCTTTCCTTCAAGCCTTTGTTTCCCCTCTCAGCAATTCAAGTACATGGTCAAGGGCACATTCTGGACCTTGCACTACCTGGAAACTCAATTTTTACCCCCCTGGTATTGGATTACTACTTTAGAACCTTCCCTCTGCCTTGCTCAGTTACCATACCCAGCACATGCCTTTCGATTCCTGGGTATCTCATTCATCCTCCTTTGTCTCCATTTTCTTGTGTAACGGTCATTGTTTACGTTCTCTTGCAAATGCTCTCACCACCCTCTATAATAGTCATCTGGCAAAATTACAATTTTGAGAGTATTATATCATTCACCTTTGTGTACTTGCAACTAAATAGCTAAATATTCCAACAGAAACCACACCTTAAATCCAACTGGTCAAATCCAACTGGTTTTATTTTAATCGTGTGATCATGAACTTCAAGAAGTAACTCAATAATGTCCAGCAATTCCACCATAGTATGCTAGAAAATTCACTGTTTTATTCATCAAGAAAATTTTCATACTTTCTCCTCTTTCCTCGAAGTCCTTACAACCATTCTTCCTTATGAATCAAATGAAATTTCACAGAGACTTCATTAGAAAAGATGAGAATAAACCACTAAAATGGACTCTCTTCATTCTTACATCACTTTGTCTGTTTATAACCCCCCACCATCCACACCCCCTTCCTCCTGTGACAACAGTGGAGAGAGATGGTCCCCATTCCGTCAAAGTCAAGCTCCATGGTTTCTGATCCTCATCATCTCAAAAACACTAATCCTTCAGATGTTCCCTTTTCCTCAAATCTATTTCTCAGCTTTTCAGCCACAAACTCATGTGATCTGTGTACACATTTCCTCTAATTCCTTCCTTCAATTCTCGAACTATTCCAGTAAAAGCAGGTTAAAAATTAAAGTATGAAGTATTACACCTTTAACAAAAAAGAATTATTCACATATATAAATAGACAAGAAGGCTGGACATCAGAAAAGCTCTCATTCTCTCTAAGGAATGACGTTACAGCTACTTGTTTTCTTCAAGCCTGATGGAATATCCTGTGTTTGTGGACACATACTCGCATACCCACATACACCTATATAATAAGAAAGACATGCTTGTAACTAGAACTCTGATCTGCAAAGCAATGTCCTGCCTATTTCATGAATGCATGTCATGTCACTAGCAAGCTACCAATTTTCTAGATTTGCATTACTAGGTTTAGTGACCTTGGGATAAAGGCAATTGCCTCTTCAGGCAGTTCTGGACTACCCAATCTCACAATTCTGGCAGGATTCATTGCTCACATTTTATCTAGTTATTCCGTATTCTGTTTCAGTGATGGGCAATCCATATGCCTGCTGCCGTTCTTGCCTCCTTCTTAGAAAGTAATCTCTTAAAAAGCCCCTTCACCCAAACTGACCAGCAGCTTTGACGAGTGTGTAAATGAACAATACCATGTGAGGGTAGTTAACAGCACAAGAGAAAGGAACCAATTACATTATTACAATTTGGAGAGAAAAACTTGGGGGGAGAGGATAGGAATAAAATACAGGTAAGGAAGAAACAGTGGATCCTTCGGAGGAATAGGTAGGTAGATGAACAAAAGAAATATGAAGGTTTTCTTTTAATTTCTTGGATCACTGGTGAGGACATTTCCTTACACTAAATTTATGGCTGAAGCTGTATGTAACTCACAGAGGACGACTCCTTCAAATGTTTCTTTGGCTATTTCTCATTTCTTAATACTTTTATTTCTCCACCCAGGAATGGCAAAGTGCTGTCATTCTTTAATTGTGGCACAACTTTGGGATGCCGCTGCTTCCTTCCCCACTCTGATTTTAATGCCTCCGTGATTGGACATTTCAGGCAGACAACAGGTTGTGAGACTTTTCACATCATAGCTCTATTAAATCAATCCTATTTGAACTCTTCCTTCTCACCACTTCACTGAAAATAACCTCCTGAGGATTGGAGGGTTTGAAAAGGGCAAAAAGCTTTAGTTATTGCCTAGAAGAAAACTTTGTGTACAAAGGCAACATCAGACAGAGCCACTTGGATTCACATATCATGTTTACATGGCCATTTAGGGCTATTTCCAGAGGTCATCTGTCATAATGACCAAACGCAGAACTGACTGTAATGGAGAATACACTGAAATATACTTTATAAAGGAAAGAAGGAGATAAAACCAATGGTGAATGAAAAAAGCAAATATAATACAACAATATATGTAAATGCCACTAAACAGGTAGGTTTCAAAGAAGCAAATATGAAAATTTCTACAAATATTCATCACAGGATATCCACTGGCCAACTGAAGGAATTAACACTTCCTGTTTTATCCACCCCCCACCTAATCTTATATATAAACACAAAGGAATCCGCCAAGATATTTAAACGATTGAAACAGTAGTTTCCCAGAATCCCCTACTACAGGCAACCCTCCAATTTAATGGACAAGACCATTGAATACAAACTTGACTCAACAACTGAGATTCCCAGACAGGTATCGTTTGATGATAATAATAGCAATAATACCATGAAATTATAATGCACATTTATACTTTACAAAGCACTATGTATCACAATGTATAATCATTTTGAATAATGCCCGCAATAAAATTATTGTCACTGTCTCAATCTCTCTATCCTAACTTGCTGCTGTAATATGTGAAAAGTTCCACTGCATTTTTCTCAGTCCAACATCGTGTCTTGAACACTAAGTTTTAAAGACAATTAAGGACATGCCATGTCTCTGACTGGGCCAGACACAGTAAGGCCTTGTCTCAAAATTTTAAAAAATAAAAAAATAAACTCCCATGTCCATGTTGCACCTTGAACTCTGACTCCTTCTAAGTCCAAGGTCTTCTCCGTCATTCATTCCATTTTCCCTTCTCTTTTCACTTTCAATACTTGATTAGAATAGAGTTCCTAAAGTGACCTCGCGCAATTATTTATGCTTCACAGTTAATATGTTTCATGGGGTACGGTGTGCATGAATCTACTGCCCCAAGTTATCTGTAAAACTCCAGGAGGGAGACAGAACTGGAAAGACACTGGTTGTCTAGATTATAAAGCCAGAGAAGAAGACAGTCTAGGGCTGCAACCTGTGCCACACCCATATCAGGAGTCGTCATGTGACCTTGAGATTTTCCTGACTGAGTCATCACAACAATACATCTACTTCCCTGAACCAGTTCCTATGCTCAGTGTGGGAAGACCTCAAAACATGGACCTATACCTTAGTCATTACAACAGAAAGACTTAAGGTCTAGAAAACAAAATCTCTTTGAGAAGGACAGAATATAGGTTTGACGTTTATGAGCATAAACATTAAAAAACACACTTACATAATAAATAATAGCACTTTCAAAGTGTTTAAAAGTATGCCAGTGTGGATTAAGATAACAATTTTTATTATAATTGCATTTTAAGTATTCCCAATATGTCGGAATTCATAAAATAAATAGTATAATGTATTTAGCTTTGGGATTTGAAATGCTGTTATTAAATAATATTAAGTTTAATTTTTTTAAAGTATTGAAATATGCATAGTAATCTCCTAGTCCAAAACACTTACATATAAGACTAAGACTTTAATATATCTCTTGGAAACTTTCCATGGGACCACATAAATTCCGTGGGACACAGTTACTACCACTCTAGGAACTGCCTGTGACTACAGGTGCCTGCTGTACAGACAGGGTCCAATTTTAGCAACAAACACTCTGGGTAAAGTATGAGGGATGAGTGGATAGAGAACACCTTGTGAATTCAGAAGAATCCCATAGCTATCCTGGTGTCAGAACATCTACCTTCATTTCTAATTTTTATAAGGACCGGCCTTTCATATTTGATCATATCCTTTTAGGACTTGGGAGATCGTATAGGAGAAAAATATTCAGAGTATTTTAGATCATTTTTACTGAAAACGTATTATTTAGCACAAAGAAAATTAGATTTGATAGCAGAAGGCCCTTTGTTCTAGCTTTGGCTTTGAATCCAAACTATTTCTCATCTAGGAAATAAAGGGACACTTAAGTCCTTTCTAGCTGCTGAGCTTTTATGATTTAAGTGACATACTTGTCAGTGGTCTTTTTAAGTCTCCTTTACAGCCGCAGGATCTGGGGTAAGTGTGGCCGCAGAGTGGTAGAGACCCATGGAAGGCATCCTTTAATTAACAAGTCAAGAGGAGAAAGAGGCAAAACAAAGCTGGGGTTGCTCCCAAATACTGAATCAGGGAGGTTTTCTACACTCAGGTATTATTTCTTGCTTATAGCTTTCAGATAGATGCACAATTAGTCCAGCATAGACTAGTAGATAAAAATATTTCTACTTACAATTCTTGGTTCTACTGAGTTATTTTTGCTATGGCAACTGCCAAAATCCAGTAGGTCTTTAAAACATAGAATATATTCAGTGCAATAAGAGAGATATTAGAAAAATTGTGGCATTACCAACTTACATTTTCAATCAATTTAACCAAAATAGTTGTTTATTTATACAAATATCCAGAAATATTGTTTTTAACTATTTAAAGGAAATTCATGAGGTTAATAAAACAAAGCAAGAATAAAAATATTGCTGTTACACATAGAACCATCAGGAGATGTGAAAAATGAGACTGTACTGTCTTTGCCAAAGGTCTAGAAAGTCAACTTCTTTAAGATGGAGCATCAAATTTCCAAAGACAGCAAGCTTCCTCAAACACTAACAATGAAGAACATTGTCTTCTTAAAGAATTCATGTGCCATCTTGAATTATTTTTCTTTTACATGCTATAATGAGTAAAGGCAGCATGATTTATCTTTGAATTCTAGTTCTTTCATCCAAAAGACAAATAAATTGACCATCCATGAAAATGGATATGTGGTCATGGTCTTCCTCAAGATTATAGCAAGCTGGGTGAATGTTTTGATCAATCAACTACAGACTTTTTGCTAGGACCAGTTTGCTAGATCATACAGAAGGGAAATTTCAAGGCACCATAGCTTTAAAGATATATAATGTGAGACATATATGTAATCCTCAATTTCTTAGTAGCACCATTTAATAAAGTAAAAAGTACATATTAATATACTTTTATTTATACTTTATGCTTTATTTAAACTTTTATTCTTAATAGTATATTTTAACAAAATATATCCAAACTATTATTTCAACACATAATCAATATAAAAAATTAATCATATATTTTACATGATTTTTTCACAGTAAGTTGCTAAATCTGGTATATGTTTTATACTGAGAAGACATCTCAATTTGGATCTAAGGTTTTACTGGAAATATTTGATGTATATTTATATTTCATAAAATTTACAGCTAAAAAAGTAAATCCACATACCTCCACTGTTCCAGGCATACTTAAAAAGTTTTCCAATAACGGAATCAAGTGAAAGTTTTAAAAATTTAAGTAAATTAAAATTGAATAAAATTAAAAATTTAATTCTTTGGTCCCAGTAGCTACATTTTAATTATGCAATAGCTATGTGTGGCTGGTGGCTACGGTGCTGCTCGGCGCAGCTGTGGGGAAGGGGAGGGTGATGATGCCCAGGAGTGCTGCTGATAAAGATCCTGAAGAATTCTGATAATAATGTAAGTCTATGAGGAATAGTATTTATGAAATATAACATCCTGTGAGTTTGTGTTGTTGTTTGTTTTACTTTCCTGAGGCTGTTGCAAGAAATCACCACAAACCTGGTAGTAAAACAACAGAAATTTACTCCCTGACGGTTCTGGAAAGTTGTAGCCAAATCCAGCAGGCCCATCCTATGGGGACTTAAGGGAAATGCTTTGTGTTTCCTTCAGCGTCTAGTGGCCTCCGGGTATTCTTAGGTTTGTAGCTACACCACTCCACAATGAGCCAGTCTGCTCCTTGCCATCTCCAGGTGTGTCTGTGTTCCTATTTTGCCTCTCTGTTTATTTGGATACTTATAATGTAGTTACTGGAACTTGTGATGGCATTTAGGACCCAGTGGATTAATTCAGGGAAAACCCATTTCAATACCTGTGACTTAGTTACTTCTGAAGACTCCTCCTCCCTAGAAAGTAACAATAACACATTCCAGGGATGAGAGCTTGGTATCTTTGGCCAGCCCTTGCTCAACATAGCAAAATCTGTGAGACCCTGTTTTTTTTTTTTCTTTATCTGCATCACAAAAATTGACAGTTTGGCAGGGGATCTTTTCCTATCAGAACCACAAAGGCATTTTGGATATAAACAAATCTGGGTAAGCTAGCATCTCTGCTCCTACTCTGAAGGCCTGTGATAAAGCAGCCGGAGGAACCCTGAGCTAGCAGAGAGCTGATAAGCTAAAAGGGGCCTAATGGGAACAATCAGAATGATAGGGGTTGATTAACACAATCTAGATTAGCACATAAATGTCCCATTAAAACGTACCCACACCTAAGCCTTTCTTCTAAGACATTTGTTGGCAAAACTCAAAATTTTAAAATAGTGGATATCCTATCTGAGCTCATTCAGCTGTCATTGCCCAGCACACAATGGTCTAGGGTACAGAATGCTCCAAAATGAAAATTATAAGCTACAGCAAGGAGCAGTCATGAAGAAACACAGGTGCTCTTAAAAAGCAGAGATGAGCAAATGGTTTATGTATATAACTGCACAATGTCCAATACCTCAAATACAGCTGTGGGGGGATCTGCATATATGTTCATAGTGGTAACTTAAGAGACACTGATAAGAAGAAAGAGAAATATTTTTTAAATTTTAAATTTTATGATAGGTGACATTTGAATATAAATAGGGGGTCTGGCAAAAGAAAAAAAATGGAAAGGTCTCTCCACATGGTATCTTTATCACTGTTGAAATTGATGGATAGGCCTAAGGTTTTGGGAGAATTTTAAGTGAAGTTGAGTAGTCATCTCCTGTCTCTGAATGATAGCTCTTGATTTATTATCAGACAGCGAAAGGTAAGTAAGAAGATCATAGACTCCAAATAACAGCATATTAATAGCTCTACTTAAAAAGAAAAAGCATCACTTACGACTTTATTATGGAAATTAAGCATTTAATAGATATCTATATAATCCTTTTTTGAATTGACAAGGAAAAAAAATCATGCTCAGAGGGAAAATAAATTTTGGTTTCTTCTTCTTTCCCTGAGGGAGGGAACTTTTAACAATAGTCTGCCGTAGTTTAAGGAGGGCTTGCTCACTTCTGAGTTAATTCTGAATTGGGTCATTATTCCCCCTAAATGTAAAGCAGGAAAAATCTGTTCAAAATGTTAAAATGGGTGACAGATAAGCACATTCGTTTTCAGGGTTTTTTTGAAAGAGTTCCCTCAAATGCTTTGGGATTATCTAACTCATGATGGGAAAACATAGGGCATATTTAAAACATAAATGAACTTCTTCCAGTCAATACAGCAAACACACAATGGACACAAGCTTGCTGTGAGAATCCATATTCTCTGGAAAAGCCATTTCCTCACAATGGCAAAGGTTATTAAAGCACATGGAGAGTCCCTGGTGGTCCCCTAATCTGCTGGAGTCTTTAGTCAATGATAATAACAATGCCATTGTCAGAACAGTTTTCTTTCTTCTTACTTGTCCCCCACCACACCTCCATCCCTGATTTCAGAGACAGTTCAGCACCAGGCTGCAAATAAGGATTGATAATTGGACTGTTAAGGCTTCCATGGATGATCTGAGTAATCCTCAGCATCGTCACTGAATGTCTCTGCAGAGCGTGAGGAAGCTGAAAGTAAGGCTCGTTCTTGCTCGGATTTGAGATGGTTTCTATTTTGAAAGGCAGCCAACCACCACCACAATTGGCCCTAATTGCTTCGCTGGTTGGCAGTCTCAGGAGAGAGGACAGGGTTGAACGAGCAGGGGAGACTTAAACTTCTCATTAAGAGCTCAGCCTCGGTGGGTCAGGGCTGAAGCACCCAGGGGATATGGTGTGCACGGAAGTGGCCCTTACAGCTCGACCTGTCCTCTGGGTAAACGAGATGCCCGTGCAGGCCTTTCAATTTAGAATCCTCTCTGAAATAATCTGAACTGATTAAAAGAGAGGAATAACAAAGAGGGAAGAGTGAGGGGCATTGGAAATAAGGGGAAGCTATTTCTGGGTAGGAGAACTGAGAGAAATAGAAAGACATAACTGGCCACTGTAGCTCCTGTACTTCAGGAAATGCAGAGTGATTTTCTCCAACTGGAAATGTGAGATCTGAGGTCCCATCACCTCTAAATTGTTGTGAGTTTGGGATTATTTTATTCCTTTCATTTCTTCCCCATTATGAAAGTTATATTCACTAAGTCAGAGAGAAATTTGATTCCTTTTTGTAATTGTATTTGAAAAAATATACAAAATTCATAAGGCAATTAAAAATAAAGCTACCATATTTATTTTGGATTTTTTAAAGTAAATGTTTTCAATTTTAAAAGAGTTTTATATTTACAGGAAAGTTGTTACCATAGTACAGTTCACATGTACCCTGAACCCAGTTTTCGTCTACCGTTACCATTTTATATTACAATGGCCCATTGGTCATCATGAACAAACCAGTAGGGATAATTATTAACGAGACTCCATGCTTTATTTAGATTTCCTTAAGTTTTTCCTCATGTCCCTTTTATGTTCCAGGATCCTGTCTAGGACACCATGTTATATTTAGTCATTTCTCCTGAGGTTCTTTTTGCTGTAACAGTTTCTAAGACCCTTTTTGGTTGTTTGTGATGGCCTTAACAATTTTAAAAAAATACCATTTGGGTATTTTATAAAATGCCCTTCCATTTGGGTTTTGCTGATACATTTTCTCAAGGTTAGACAGGTTATCTGGGAGGCTTTCTGAGCTTGGGGGAGGAAGACCACAGAAGTAAAGTGCCATTTTCATTACATCAGAACAAGAGTGAGAGTCAACAAGACCTACGACTGTTGACATTGACCTTGGCCACCTGGAGGATGTACTGTTTGTTAGGTTCTCCGCTGTAATGTTACTATTTTTCCCTCTTTCCAGTCTATACTCTTTGAAAGGATGTTCCTCTGTGCAGCCCACACTTATGCTCCCCTCCATCCTCTTGAGAGGGGAGTATTCCTATTTAATTATCTATTTAATCATTTATTTATATCAGGATGAATTCAGATGCTTATTGTATTCTTTGGGATGCAATCCAACACGACAATTATTTATTTTGTTGCTCAAATCGTTCCAGCTTTGGGCATCAGAACGTCTTTCAGTTGGCTCTTGTGTGCCTTCAGCACGTCTCCATCAGTGCAGAGAGTTTATTTGCTATTGTTTGTTTGTGTTTCTGACACTCTTCACTTTCTTCTTCTTCTTCTTCTTTTTTTATTAAATGATAGCTTGTACATTAAAGCAATCATGGGGTACAGTGTGGTGTTTTCATATACAATTTGAAATATTTTCATCAAACTGGTTAACATAGCCTTTGTGTCATTTTCTTAGTTATTGTGTTAAGATATTTATATTCTACTCTTAGAAAGATTCACTTGTACCCTTGTAAGATAAACCATAGAACGCCTCACTTCCTATAAGATAGTTTAGGCCGGAGGTTCTCAACCTGTGGGTCGCGACCCCTTTTTAACAATGAAAATACCTTGTGGCATTAGTAAGGTTGAGAACCACTGCTCTCGGCTCTTCCTGTGCATTCCCTGCCCTGCCCTAGAATCAGAAATGTCTTCATGGGTCCCTTGCTTCTTTTATTGGAGGCTGGCACTAAAAACCCAGATTTGGCCGTGGGCATCCTCTGACTGCTATGGAACCACTGCTTCTAGGCCCACGCTGCTGACAGAGCAGCACAACAGGCCTGTGCTATACAAACTGATGTACGGAAGAGCATCTCTAAGTATCTCGGTATGTATCCATCTTTACTAAAGTCAACACGACTTCGTATTGATGTTTCCAACTCTAAACCTTTACTATATGGCTCATTGTAGTCTCCTTTACACCATGCTCCAAGGTCCCCTCCTATTCCAGCAGTGAAAACCCCAGGTGCCGCTCTATGCCATCTATTTAATTGTTCAATCCCAGTGCATATATTAGGTCATTTCAGAATTGCTAACCTGTACCACCACGGGAAAAAAACTTTACCAATTAGGCTACAGACCTGATGGCTTCTTTTGCCTTTAATCCTATATTCTCCACTAATTTCCCAAGTTAGTATGTCTGCACCTTTCCCCATCCATTTCAGTGAGGTTTCGCACACATTCACAGTTAATCTCTTCTTCACCATCTACATACATTATAGCCTGGGATCATCTGACCCTGATGATTTCTGCTGTGTATACATTAAGGTTCAGTCTTTGGGTGGTAAAATGTGATGGTTTTTGCTAAATGGATAATGGTATGTATCCAGCACTACACTATCATACAGAATTGTTCCACCAGCCTAGACAATCCCCTATTCTTTCCTTTCACTTATTCAACTTCCGTCCTGCAACAAACTCCAGCTACCTCTGATCTGTTTACCATCTCCAGTAGCTGAGCCATTTCTAGAATGTTATATAAATAGAATCACATAGTGCATAGCTTTTCAGATTGTATTCTTTCCCCTAGCAATATGCAGGTGAGGCTGATCTATATCTGTCCATGGCGTGATAGCTCATTTCTTTTTTTTAATCATTGAATAGCGGTATGGATCTACCATAGTTTGTTTATTCATTCACTTATTGAAGGACATCTTGGATTTCAGTCCTTACAGATTATGAATAAAACTGCTATAAACATTCCCATGAAGGTTTTTGTGTGGACATAAGTTTTCAAATCAGATAAATGCCTTGTAGCACAATTGCTGGATTATATGATAAGATTATGTTTAACTTTCAGAATATTTTGACCAGGAACAAAATGAGAATAGTTGACTGCATAGCTGTCCTGCTGAAACCACAGGAACATATGCCTACACTCTCTGAAAGACCCAGAGAGTATTTACATGAAAAAAGGATGGAAAGGATAAGCTTTAAACTGGGGGTGAATAGAAATTCCTTCCCTGCCCAGGCCTCTGGTATGAAGACAAGAGCTGACCTTAAAACACAGTCTCTGCAGAGCTTCAGAAGGACCCTTCCAGGCCAGTTCAAGTTGCTTTTCCATTTATGATCATCTTTCTCATCTTTCTCACATAGGGCCTGATGGTCTCCAAGCTCTATACATTTTTTTAATATGCTATTTAAATTTCATCAAATGAAGCAAAATTAAAGGAATCTACATAAATACATTGTGGGTCATTTAGCATATTACACCACCTCAAGTTTGCTAACTCAACTCTATGAGCATATTTTTATCTTCTGTGAGTCGCAAAGGTCAAATAACATTGTAGAGCACTGATGCAAACAGAGATTTCTCAATAGTTCAGCAGAGAAATATTACTCATGCCTGCATTGTCCACAGTTGTATTCCTAGAAGCACGTGAGAGAATCTTTCCATTTAAACTGCTCTATATATTCATGCTTGAGCAAAGGCAGTTATGGCTCCTTCCAAAGAAATGTGCAATGGGAAGAAATTCCTTACTTGCTGTGATGGTGAACAGAAAAATAGAAGTACTCATACCCATTACAGAGATAAAATTCATAGCTAGCCCTAGGTTTGTGTCTCTCTCAAATTAGATTCATTTATATTCTTCATATTCCTAAAAAAGAAGATTTTTTTTCCTTGTAAGATAAGATATGCAACTCTTAAGATTAGTGATTTTCCAAAAGCAAGAGTCCTTGGCAACCCCTTGTGTCTGGGTCTCTGTCTGTGTGTATGAATGTGTACGTATGTGCATGGAAGGCTGCACATCCTCACTCAAAGTTAGACCTGCATTGTAGAAGTTAGAAAGCAAGCAGCAAAGGAGTTTATTGGAGGCAATCCTACTATATGCTAGAAATTATACTAAGTAATTTCCATACATGAATGTATTTTGCCTTCTCAGCAACCGTATAGGGTATTTTTATCATCATCATTTTTTAGATGAAGAAATGAACTGAAAAAGAACTTAAGTAATATACCAAACAATGCACAAAATTACTCCTAGCCCAGGAATTAAGAGCTGAGTTCTTGCAAATCCAGTTTAGTGTCTTTCTATGTCTACAACAACACAGTGTCAAGAGTGTCCCATTAAGTTTTCCTAAAAGAACATTTTATAGCATTATGGCCCATTTTACTCTGTCATTCCCATGGCACTGCCTTTGTCAAAGATAGTAAATTAGCTTAAATACCCACAGATCTAGATGACATCTCTGCAAGAATAGAAAACATTGTGATATTTCACTTTTTGTCAGTCCAAATTACCTGGAATGATGATGAAACTATTGATTCCTGGGTCGTGACCTTCTGTGCAGGTAATTTTGTGTACACTTAATCTCAAATTTTTCTAGGATGCCCTCACTGCTTACCTTTTCTGTTTTCAAGTAAACTAGCATCCTTTTCATTTTAATTTGGGTCAAAGTTGGTTTAGATACCTTCATTAATGTAGAAAATGAATTCTAATTCTTCTTTTTTGACAGGCACTTCATAAATAAAGACAGAAATGATATAAAAGGCAAGAATTCTGGGCTGTCAGAGAGGGAAGAGTATTGCTTAATAAATTTACAAATATTATCTAAAACAATATCAAAATGTGCCAGAAAATACAAAATATGTATCTGCCAGTGGTGGGAGAGAGTTGGGAGGTAAAGGTGTACCCTGAGGTTGAGGGAGGGTGGGGAAAGTGAGGGAAATGGTGAGACACAATGGATAGGGGAAGAGACAGAAGGGCCTTTGAGGTGGGGGGAAGGTATGTTAAGGCAGGAGAAGTTCCAGGCACAAGAAGCTGGTGGCAAGAATCCTTACATGCTCAGGAATTCACAGGACCACAAGGCACCTCCAATAAATCCGGTCCTTCAGGGTACTATCATTTATGACCTTTTTTCTGGGAACCCTGGTAACTCAATCAAGGTTAGTCCTCAAGGGCAGGTGGGGCTGATGACTGTGTGTTTAGAGGACTAAAGAATTTCCCTGAGGGACATCCAAGACTTTAGTCTTCAGCATACAGGAAAGATGAGAGCATGTCAGAAGCAAGGCCCTGTAGAAAAGTTTACCCAGCAACAACAGTGACCAGAAGGGGCTAAAGATGAAAAGTCTACCTCTAATTCTTTAGGAAACCATGGACTCAGGAATTTGGTGAACTTAAGCAACAGGGAATTCTCTTTCTGGTTTATTTAATGAACCCCCTCACCCATCCTCCACTCCCCCCAAATGAAAAACTTGCCATTGCTACCAATCTACCTCCTCTCTAGGCTTGACTGGTCAGCATTCCAGGGTTCCAGCGTTTTAGCCCTGCAGACTTGATATCTACTTGATCCTGGTTCTATGGACCTGCATTTGATTCCAGCCCAAGCTTGGTAGCTTCTAACTGGCAATTTTTCAACAAGTCTGCCATGAAGGATGTTACTTGGACTGCTTTGACCCTCAGCTTTGTGAAAATCCAGCCTCTGATGCTTAGGAAATAAAAACAAACCTTTCATTTACTTTACTGTGTTTTGTTGACAAGCATTTCACCTTACCCAGTCAAATGAACTCTTCACTCTTATTCAACCCATATCAAGGTCAGCTTCTGATTCCTGCCTCTCCCTTCTTCCTTTTTTTTTTTTTTTTTTTGGTTTGCTAATTATTGCCCTTTTCTAGAACTTGCATTGCTTCATTATTCAGATATTTCTACTGGTGTAGAGAGCAAAGACATCTAGCTGAAAATATTAGAAAACAAAGGAATATCTATAACCCAAAGCAGCCAAGGAATTTTTTAATATTAAAAGGAAGCCCAAAGTTCTGAAGTCAAACTCCACGGCTTTCACCATTTTGCTTAAGGTCAGGTGTGTATGTGGGCAGCTATGCTAAATCCTTGAAAAGCTGAATGAAATATGGTCTTACATCTATCTGACAAATCGCCCTTTGCATTTTGTCTAGTTTACAGAGACATCAGGAATCTTTCATGAAAATTTGTTTAAGCATTGTCTATTAATCAAGATCACTTTTGTAAAGTTGAAGAAAAAGTTTAAGGGAGCAGATAACTCCATTCCTAAAAAACTCAGAGAAGACTGGCTTCATCAGAAGAAAGAGAACTTCATGAATAATTTTAATATTAAAATGGTTTTGGCAAACGGATGTGATATAAGACCCACAGCAGCATCTGTGACAGGTTGGGCAGAAAGTCCCATTGGGGGAAAAAATTAAACCTGTGACCTGCCTCTGTGTGGGGATGATGTGGTCCTTTTAATTTATTTTTTTGGAGTGTGATAGCGTCTCTTCAGATGGGAGATATGATGAAATCACAGGAGAGGCTGTTCCGTGTGACTTGAAGGTTAATAAGAGGGAAACTTGGCAATGACAGGGCCAACAGACAGGGAGAAAATTCTCCCTTTAAAGCTGCAGATCGAAGGGTTGAAGTGATATCTATGTGACATTTCGCCACTGATGTTCCTGATTAATTATCAACAATCTAAAAGAATATCAGTGTAGAGAATGGGGAGCTCTTGACAGTTAAAAGGGACATAACCTCATTAAATCTTTGGGATACAGCTTCTCTCAAGTCATTTCAGAGTTGGGAAAAATGACCTCAATTGTGTAAATCAGAAATAAATTTCATTAAATTCTTAGCATCAATGTGATTTTAAAGGCATTTCTTATAATAACAGCATTTGCCATACATGTTTTTAAAATATGGGCCATAAATTGACTAAATATTGAGGAATTATTTACAATAACACAAAATTAGAAAAGAATCTATATGTCAATCAATAGGGAAATCACTAAATAAAATATGGTATATTTATCTTTCCTGTTGCAGTTCAAGAATGAACTGGATCTATCTACAACACTCATGTAGCTTTTACAATATGCCAGATACTGTTCCAAGCAATTTGTAAGTATTAACTCATCTAACTGTCACAACAAACCTGTGAGTATACACAAATAAGACACAAAACCTATTTACAGAAATATTAATAACTGGGGCCAGGCAAAGTGGCTCATGACTATAATCCCAGCACTCCTGGAAGCCAAGGCTGGTGGATTGCTTGAGCTCAGGAGTTTAAGACCAGCCTGTGCTAAAGTGAGACCCCAGCTCTAAAAATAGCTCAGCATTTTATAGTCCTAGCTACTTGGGAGGCTGAGGCAAGATGATCTTTCAAGCCCAAGAGTTGGAGGTTGTTGTGAGCTATGATGCCATGGCACTCTACCAGGGCCACAGTGTGAGACTCAGTCTCAAAAAGAAAAAAAATAAATATTAATAACTTATCCAAAGCCTTACAGAATAAATCGACCCAGGCAGTCTGGCTCTACAATACAGACATTTAACAGTATGCTTTATTTTCCCTCATCTACTTTAAAACTGTATAGATTTTCTAAATATGATCATTTGATATAAAAAAGACAAGTTGAAAAATACTAAAAACATACATAAAAAATTATAATATACTAAATCCTAGTCTGCTGTAGATATATATTAGACATATAGAACATATCTGAACATTAATACATACATACATACAGAAGTTCTAACATATATGTTATACATATATATATATATAAAAGTTCCACAACTTACAGAGGTTCTAATATATATAAATGTATATGTGGATGTATGAGAACCTCTGTAAGTTGACCACCTGAGGGATTGTAAAAAACTGATCAATATATGGAGGTGGCCAATATAAGGAACTAGGCTTACTATACTGCTATGTATATGTGGTGCGTGTCCAGTCTACAAAAATGAAGTCAACTTAAGGAGGTGGTCAGTGTAGGCAGGGGGGTCAAATATGGCGGTTCTACTGTATATGTATATATATGGAGAGAATCATATATAGCACCTAGTTTAGGGTGCTAGCAAAAAGGGTTCATCTTTCTCTTCAATATTTCAATTTCTAAATTAAAATATATGTATGGATTGCTCACAAAATTATGAAGACTTAAAACAAAACAGGTCTAGTATAAGCCGAGAGTCCTTGACAGATGACAAAGCACTTCTATTTCTATTCCGAATTAACTATCAACTACTACAGGTTCCTCCCCTTCTCCTTAGATTTTGTCTCACCACCACCCCTGCTGGTCAAATCACAAAGTGTTTTCCAAACATGTGCTACATTTCCGAACCGGAAGCTCCCACTGGGGCTCTTCTATTTATCAGAATCACCCTCTCTTTCCAACATGCGTGTCTTCCCTTTGATGAAAGCAAACTCTTGTTCTAAGGCCCATCTTGATGCCACATTTTCAGAAGGGCGTCTATGGGTTGGTAAGCATTGTTCTTTCAAATCCTAACGGCTGTTAAAGCTCCCACGTGGTGCTTATGTTCTGCCTTATGTTTCTGTACTTGCCTTATATCCCATGTTGGAATGGAGCATCCTTGAGGACCGACTCAGCATTTGGTTCCTTTTTGTGCAAACTATTTAATCAGAGAAATCTCAGTGAGTTGAGTATATGGGAAAATGTTTGCTTTTTTCCTAGTTATACCCTTCAAAATATGCTCCATACTCCTGAAATGAAACTCTGGCTTAACAACTAGTCCCAATTCCACAACTTCTCAGCTATTTGTATTTATAAAAACAGTCTACTTCTGGCAGGTAGGATGGTGTCTCTTTTCATTTTTTTTTTTTTGAACTTCTAAATATCAGCCTCAAACTCAAACTCACTTCAAAATTGAGTAAATAGGGAATGGGGAGGGGGAAGGGAGACCACACACTCCTGCAATACCTGTTTCTCCTCCAGGAGGTACAGGAAGGGCCATGTGCATCTTTGGAGTGAGGTGCCACTGTGTTTCTAGTGGTTATGAAAGTCCTTCTACATAGCGAGGGACCAAAAGCTGATGTTCTCATGGGACACCTGTTGTGCTTTGGACAACCCTGTGGTCTCTCCCCAATCTTTGGTTTGCTGAGATGGGAAATAGAGCTCTGATTCAAATACTCCACCATCCCTAGTTCTCACCACCATGAGTCTGGATATAGCCTCTCACCAGGACTTTAGGCAGTCAAGTTTAACTTCTTCAAAGTATTCTGAAGACATATGAGAAAGTCACATATTGCTGCCACACTGCTGTCATCTGTTCTAGCTGCTATAACAAAAATAACTTTACTTTTTTTTTTTTGAGACGGAGCCTCAAGCTATCCCCCTTGGGTGGAGTGCCATGGCATCACAGCTCATAGCAACCTCCAACTCCTAGGCTCAAGCGAGTCTCCTGCCTCCACCTCCCAAGTAGCTGGGACCACAGGTGCCCGCCACAATACCCGGCCATTTTTTGGTTGCAGCCATCATTGTTGTTTGGTGGGCCCGGGCTGGGGATTCGAACCCGCCACCTTAGGTGTACGTGGCTGGCGCCTTAGCCGATTGAGCCACAGGCGCCGAGCCAACAAAAATAACTTTAACTAGGTGGCTTGAAGAACAAACATTTATTTCTCCCAGTCCTGGAGGCCATAGAGTCCAAGTTCAAGATGCCGCTTGATTCCACCTAGTGAGGCCCCACCTCCTGGCTCCAGAGTGTCTGCTCACTGTGTCCTGACATGGCAGGACAGGTGAAGAAACTCTCTGGGTCTCTTTCTTAAGGACACTAGTCCCACAAGGGCAGAGCCCTCATAACCTAGTAACCTCCCAAAGGCCCCACCTCATAATACCACTACCTTGAGGCTTAGGATTTCAGAATATGGATTAGTCATAAATGATCTGTTTATATACATGTCAAGTAGTGGGATTTGGAGAGCCAATCTGAGGGTGGCTCACAGTCCTGTCACCTCCCTCCAAATACATTTAATTCAGGTTGCAAAAAAGTCAGATCAATAGGACAGCTGGCCAAATGACAACCAACTGTAGCATAAAATGAATCCATGCTTTCTAAATCTCAGTCATCTCTCCCGACCTGTGAGACCCCAGCTTCTTTCTAGAGTGATATGTGTGTTTGTGTGTATTTGTTTAGGGTAGGGGTTATCAGAAGCAAAGTGAGAGATGGATTGATTTTGTCTCCTCTCAGAGATCATTTTTTCAGTCAATTTCTTGGGAAAGTGTCTAGTTGCAATTGATGGTAGATCGCGGAATCAATTATACAGACACTTAACACTTTTTAACCTGAGTTTTGGTGTTGGCCCCAATTCCAGTATAAAAGAATTATTGTCTGCATCCTATTAAATATGAATCTTTTCAATAACCATCTATGGGCTTGGGATAGGAATGGGTACACAATAGAGATTGCTAAGCAGAATCCCTGAGATGTTCCAAAGGCTATGATGTCTGAGAGAAGAGAGGGTCAGTCAGGAAAATGGACAACTAGCCTCTGAAACGGCATTTGGGAAGATCCAGTACCAGAAGGTCATGGCCTCCCCATTCTTCCCTGCTCACCCTGCAAGGCCTGTCTCATTCCATGCAAATCGATGCTTCCACTCAAGGAAATAGGGTTTGAAAACACCTGTGTGCTATCTTACAGGGGTACAAGTGAAACTCTCTAAGAGTAGAATCAGAACGTTTTAAAACTATAACTGAGAAAATGACATGAAGGCTGTGTTGATCAGTTTGATGGAAGTATTTCGGATTGCATGTGAAAACCCCACACTGTACTCCAGAAATGCATTAATGTACATAGTTACCATTCAATAAAAAAAAAAAAAGAAATCTTAGGGCTTATACTGAAATATAAACAAAGAGAATGTTGACATTCTACATTTTAGAACAGAAGGAAGAGGCCTTTTCAAATCATTGTGGGTTATTACAAGTGTCAGCATTGTTGAGTAGAGGCTCCTTAAGAACTGGGAGGCCATGTTAAAGGAGATGGAAAAGGGAAATGAATAGATAGAGAAGCTGATGTATGTTAAAGAGGAAAGGTTGTGCGAGAGCTGTGGTTACCCTTTTAGGGCATCTATGAGGGTATAACTTTTTGTAATAATACTGAGATGTTATTAATTTTTTAAAATTGTGGTTCAGAACATACAACATAGAATTTACCATCTCAACCATTTGTAAGTGTACAGTCAGTAGTATTTATTTACATTGTTGTGGACCGGCTCTCTAATCTAGAAAGATATTCTACTTGACCCTACCCTGTGTAATAACTTACAGCATTATATTGAAGCTCAAATGCATGTTTCTTTTTTTAAAAAAGGCATTTTGCATTATAGAATAGGAAGGATACTCAGCTCTACTTTTTGATTTCAGGACTATTTTTAAATGCTCTTCTTTTCATCAAGTTTGCTTTTCTGCCCAAAATAAGGAACTCTGTGGTCTGTGTAACAATATGATGTCACGAATAAGCACTGGCTAGATTGGCCCAAGGAGTGTGACATGTGACTTATTGTTCTGATTGGAGGTGGACTGGAACTAATGATGCCCACACCTCAACACCGCTCACTTGCGCGACCTCTTTTGTACTTCTGTTGTTGATTCTTGTTTTTAAAAGAAGACTCCCCAAATTGTTTTAGCTTCAAGCTTCATAAAACCTGGTTCTGAGGGGTGCTATGTTAGGACTTGGGGTTCTAGGAGTTAGCTCTAGACCAGTGGTTCTCAACCTGTGTGTTGGAACCCACAGGAACTGTATTAAAGGGCCACGGTGTTGGAGGTTGCTATGAGCTGTGATGGCATGGCACTCTACCCAGGGGGATAGCTTGAGGCTCCGTCTCAAAAAAAAAAAAAAGGGCCACGGCATTAGGAAGGTTGAGAATCATTGCTCTAGACGATATTGTATGAGTAGGGCAGGTGATAGACACAGTACTAAAGCTGAAAAAAATTACAGCTTTACTCTCAGATGATTTATTTAGACAATTGTAGTAATTGTAATAATTATAGTAATTGTCTAAATCATCTGAGAGTAAAGCTGTAGATAGACAATCTGTAGTAATACTTATTCAAATTTAAAAGAATTTTGAAGATAAAATGTTAATATCTACCATGCAGTATGTACTTTCAATGCCAAATAGAGTTTTCCTTTTCTGGATAAGAAGCCATTCTCACTGAGCTCCTCTTCACGGGAAGCCATTGGAGAGAAATCACTGATATTTGTACTTTTCAGGCCTTCAGGTTCTCAGGACACATTGTTATTAATTAAAGCCTCTGTGTTCAGAAGCATTTTACCAACCCTTAGCCTTCTTGCCTTTTCTCCAGAGTGTCGTCATTTTTGCTCTCCCTGTAATTATTCTGCAAACAACCAGAGCAGTAGCATAGCATAGTGCTGCTAATTGCTTGGCATGAGTCATCTGAGGGTAGACACTCTTCAACTCTCCTCATTTTACAGAGTCTAGGAGAAGTAAGTAACTTGCCAAAGGTCACACAGCATAGAAAGTGATAGAGCCTAGACTCAAATCTTAGTGCGTTTGATGGTAATACCTTTACTTGTTTCATTTTTCTGCTGTCAGCCAGATATCTTTGAATGAGAATCTGAAAAAAATTCCAACAAGAAATGCCCATGTTCTAGAACCTGGGAGCATTCTTGCTGTTGCTCAGGCTGGGCTCAGATTCCTGAGCTCAAGGGCTCTTCCTACCTTGGCCTCCCAGAGTGCTGGGATTATAAGCATAAGCCACCTTACCCAGGCAATTCTTTTTCCTTTTTTTTTTTTGTTAAAATAGTACACTATTTTACTTATTTATTTATTTTTTGAGGTAGAGTCTCACCTTAGGTAAATTGTCCTGGCATCATCATAGCCACAATAACTTCAAATTCTTGGGCTCCAGCAATACTCTTGCCTCAGCCTCCCAAGTAGCTAGGATTACAGGCATTTACCAAGACACCCAGCTAATTTTTCTATTTTCAGTAGAGTTAGGATCTCACTGTTGCACAGGCTGATCTTGAACTCTTGAGCTCAAGCAATCTATCCACCTCAGCCTCCCAGAGTGCTAGGTGCGTGAGCCACCACACCTGGCCTAATATTTTATTTTTTAACTTTGTAGTGGATATACAGCCATTTGTTTTATTATTATTTTTTAATACCCTATACACATTTTATAAATATTCTCTTTGTATTTACAAAATATTTTAAAAGATTATAGAAAAAATACTGTTTTTATGAAATACATTTTTAACTAATATAATTCTAACAATATAAGTACAAAGCAAAATGCAAAATGCATGACAGAAAATATCAACACCTAGAAACTCACATTAAGTGGTAAACCTTTCCACAGTATTCTTGTGCATCTATACAGAAGGACAGAAAGAAAAGAAATAATTAAGATTATTTTAGTTATCTAGTATGCATGACAAACCACCCCCAAACTTAAGTGATTTACAACAAAAACCGGTTACTTATTCAGGCCTAAAAGCTTTTTAATTCTTGGTAAAAGAATTGCTACTCCAATTGACTTCAGAACTACACCTAAGAGTGGGGTGTCTTTTAGTCATCTAATTTCAGATGCCTCTAGGCAAAGCAAACCAGCTGCTCCTGGTATACATCAGCGAGTCTGGTCTGTATTGTTTCATTCCTTTGTCAGGACTTGTAGTCCTGTGGGCTTGGCTCTTGGAGGCACTTAGTGAAGACTCATTAACAAAAGAAGTAATTGAGGGGGCCTTTTGTGGACCTGACTGCTTAGCACTGACTTTTCTTTTTGCTTGCCTTAGGTATTTGGCCCGAGTAGGGGAGCTGGAAGCTACTGACACTGAAGACCCAAATCTGAATTATGGACTTGTTGTGGACTGTGGCAGCAGTGGCTCCCGGATTTTTGTTTATTTCTGGCCAAGACATAATGGGAACCCCCATGACTTGCTGGACATCAAACAGATGAGAGACCGCAACAGCCAACCAGTGGTTAAAAAAATCAAACCAGGTACCAACCAAAATATATTTTATTGTCAATCTCTTTTATCTGCTGTAGGCATGAGAGAGGAGAGAAAAGAGGAAAAAGAAAAGTTACCCTTTTCTTCTTATTTATTTATTTATTTATTGAGACAGAGTCTCACTTTGTTGCCCTCAGTAGAGTGCCATGACATCATAGGTCACAGTAACCTCAAACTCTTGGGCTCAAGCTATCCTCTTGCCTCAGTTTTTCATTTTTAGTAGAGTCAGGGTCTCACTCTTGCTCAGGCTGGTCTCAAACTCCTAAGCTTAAGCAATCTTCCTGCCTTGACCTCCCAGAGTGCTAGGATTATAGGTGTGAGCCATTGCGCCCGCCTTTTCTTCTTGAGAGCCTGAGTAATGGGAAGAATATCTCATTTTTATCGCCTCACTTTCTCCCACATGTTTAGAATCTTAAGCAGAACCTTATGGGGTATCAATTTTCTGAGTCTTAATTGATGTGCTTTTTAAAGAAAGTGTTTTATTTTACTTAAGGAATCTCTGCAATGGCGGATACTCCAGAACATGCCAGTGATTACCTTCGTCCTCTGCTGAGCTTTGCTGCTGCTCATGTGCCTGTGAAGAAGCATAAGGAGACCCCCCTTTATATCCTGTGCACAGCGGGCATGAGGCTTCTCCCTGAGAGGTGAGGAGCAGGGTCTGAGAAATAGGAAAACAGACGGTATTGAAAGGCCTATGCTACACATTATCCTCTGTGGTTCCCTGGTCTGGAGGTGGGGTATTGGTGTACCAGGCCGAGTTCCTAGATATTGTTAAAAGATTCTTTGCCCAGAAATAGGGCAGAGCCACCCCTTTACCCAAATTATTGAACAGTTATTCATATAATTTGCTTCTTTGGGATTAATATCTACCTGAAAACTATAGTGATTCTTAGTTTGGATTGAGAGTTGGAAGTGGTGATAAAATTGGATTATGAGGCATTAAGAGAGAGAACATAATTACAGAAACGTAGTTAGAAGAGTCACCCAAGGACCATGATAGCTAGGGGCTAAGGGAGGAGCTCTAGTAAGAGCACTGCCTTCCCTGTAACTCTGCCTGGGTCCCTGGGATAACTGGGGAATGCCGCCCTCTTGCTCCTTCTGCAAAGATCCGTCTCCATTGCTTTACACCACTTTTCTCAGCCCTAGGCAATGAAGTCTTTTCCACTTGACTTCAGCAGTTCAGCCTAACATCTTTTGACCTGATCCCTCTTCCTGTCTTAGAGGAGGAGGAGGGGGAAAAGGAGAAAGAGGCCATGTTTAGGGCAGACGCTTCCTTGTTTGTGATTTCCCCCCTTTAACACTTCTCTGATCCCTCTACACTTACTTTGGGCGTGAGGTAGGAATGAGCTCCCTGAATTTTTTTTTTTTAATGATTTTATTTTATTGTGGTAAGAAGACTTAAATGAGATCTACCCCATTAACAAGTTTTTAAGTGCATAGTACATTACTGTTGACTACGTGTACAATGTTGTTATAGCAAGCAGGTCTTCAGAGCTTATTCATCTGCTTAACTGAAATGTTATGTCCACTGATTTCTCTTTGCAAACTGTCCTCAGTGTTCATCCTGGTTGTCAAATATTGCAGACTTTCCTTCTTTTTTAAGTATGAATAATATTCCATTGTCTGCATATACCCTCAATTTCCTTACCCCTTCAAAAGTCAATGGACATTTAGGTTGTTTCCACTTCTTAACTATTGTGAACAATGTTGCCATGTACTGGGATTGCTAGTATCTTTGAAATCCTGATTTAAATTCTTTTGGATAATCAGCCAGAAGTAGGATTGCTGAATATATGATAGTTCTGTTTTTATTTTTTTGAGGAACCTCTATTCTGTTTCCATAACTGCTGCACCATTTTACATTTCTACCAACAATAGTCAGGGATTTCAATTTCTCCATATTCTTGCCAACACTTGTTTTTTGTGTTTTGGATAACAGCCATCCTGACAAGTGTGAAGTAATATCTCATTGTGGTTTTGACTTACATTTCCCTGAGGTCTAGTAATATTTCATATACCTGTTGGCCATGTGTATATCTTTGGAGACATGTCTATTCAAGTCCTTAGCCTTTTTATTTTTTTAGAGACAGGGTCTTACTCTGTTGCCCAGGCTGGAATGTAGTGGTACAGTCATAGCCCACTATAGCCTTGAACTCGTGAGCTCAAGTGATCCTTCAGCCTCAGCTTTCCAAAGTGCTAAGATGACATGTATGAGCTGCCATGCCTCGCCCTTAGCCCATTTTTAAACCAGGTTATTAGTTTCTTTGCAATTGAGTTGTAGTAGTTTCTTATATGTCTTAAAGACTAACACCCTATCAATTATATGGTTTACAAATATTTTATCCCTTGTAGCTTGCCTTTTCATTCTGTTGGTTGTTTCCTTGGCTGTGCAGAAGTTTTTTAGGTTGATAAATTCCCATTTTTTTATTTTTTGTTTTTGTTGTTTGTGCTCTTGATGTCGTATTATTAAGATCATTGCCAATCTTTTTTTTTGAGACAGAGCCTCAAGCTGTTCCCCTGGGTAGAGTGCCATGGCTTCACTGCTCACAGCAACCTCCAACTCCTGGGCTCAAGCGAGTCTCCTGCCTCAGCCTCCCAAGTAGCTGGGACCACAGGTGCCTGCCACAACACCT
>CAUYQV010014641.1:0-59461 GCA_963574575.1 Galagoides demidoff | reverse complement strand
AGCTATCCCCCTGGGTAGAGTGCCATGGCATTGCAGCTCAGAGCAACCTCCAACTCCTGGGCTCAAGCGAGTCTCCTGCCTCCGCCTCCCAAGTAGCTGGGACCACAGGCACCCGCCACAACGCCCGGCCATTTTTTGGTTGCAGCCATCATTGTTGTTTGGTGGGCCCGGGCTGGGGATTTGAACTCGCCACCTTAGGTGTACGTGGCTGGCGCCTTAGCCAATTGAGCCACAGGCGCCGAGCTGAAATCTTTAATTCTTTTTGAGTGGCATTTTGCTTCTCTTATGAGATGTGGAACCAGTGTTATTCTTCTACATTGGGAAATCTCATTTTCCCAGCAATTGTTAAAGAAACTGTCCTTTCCCCTGCGTATTCTGGCAACTTGTGGAAAATAACGTGATCACAACTGTGTGCATTTTTTTCTACATTCTTCTGTTCCATTTCTTTATGTGTCTTTTTTATGTCATTATGTTGTCATTTTCTAAGTGTAGCTTCTATTATCATTTGGAGTCAGGTAATGTGATGCCTTTGGCTTGATTCTTTTTTTTTTGAGACAGAGCCTCAAGCTGTCACCCTGGGTAGAGTGCTATGGCATCACAGCTCACAGCAACCTCCAACTCCTATGCTCAAGCAATTTTCTTGCCTGAGCTTCCAAGTAGCTGAGACCACAGGTGCCCACCACAATGCCCTGCTATTTTTTGGTTGTAGTTATCATTATTGTTTGGCAGGCCCAGGCTGGATTCGAACCTGCCAGCTCTGAGGTATGTGTCTGGTGCCTTAGCTGCTTGAGCTACAGGTAATGAGCCAAAGTAATGGCTTTATTCTTATTTAAGCTTTCCTTGGATATTTGGGAACATCCATGGTTCCATACAAATTTTTATATTACTTTTCTTTACTTCTGTGAAAGATATTGGAATTTTTTTTAGGGATTGCCTTGAATCCATTGAACATTTGGTAATATTGACTTTTTAACAATTATAATTCTTCCAATCCATAAACTTGGGGTATCTTTCCATTTATTTTGTCTTCTTCAAGTTTTTAATTATGTTTTTTAGTTCCCACTATCCAGAGGTTTCATCTTGTTTGATGAATTTATTCACAAATATTTAATACATTTCTAAATATTATAAATTAGAATTTAAAAATTAGCTTTTCCAGGTAGTGCCTGTAGCTCAAAGGAGTAGGGTACTGGCCCCATATACTGGAGGTGGTGGGTTCAGGCCTGGTCTTGGCCAAAGATTGCAAAAAAAAAAATTAGTTTTTCCATGTTTGTTGCTAGTGTATAGATACAATATTTTTATATGCTGATTTTGTATTCTGTAACTTTACTAAATTTGTTTATTAGTTTTGACGATTTTTCTGACAACATCTATATATTTTCTAGACAAAATTATGTCTTATGCAAATACAGAAAATTTAAATTCTGGATGTCTTTTTTTTTTTTTTTTGTCTTTTGATTAATGGCTCTGACTAGGACTTCCAATACTATTCTGGCTATAAGTGGTAAGAGTGGACATCTTTGTTTTATTATAGATTTTTAAAGAAAAGATTTTAACTTTTTTTCATTCAGTATGATGTTAGCTACGGCCTTGTCATATATAATCTTTATTATATTGAAGTACACTTGTTTCTTCCCTGATTGTTGAGAGTTTATTTATCATGATATTGAATTTTGTCACCGTGTCTGGTTTGTGAGACACTAGTGAGCATCACCAGTGTCTGATGAGTGACACGAATGTAGAGGGCATAGAACTGAGGCTTGAAACACAGTTACAAGTTGAAGAATTACATCTCTAGGATCCAAGGCATTAACAACCTGGTGCACAGGGCACAACACCTCTGTGCCAGACTGTTAACAGTATGTGAGATGTGGATGATTGTGAAGTAGTCAGGGAGCCAAGAAGGGGAGCACAGGTATGTGCAATTTT
The DNA here is from genome assembly GCA_963574575.1 of Galagoides demidoff. Lineage (NCBI taxonomy): Eukaryota > Metazoa > Chordata > Mammalia > Primates > Galagidae > Galagoides > Galagoides demidoff. Next base: position 57,532 of record CAUYQV010014641.1, on the reverse strand, counting down.
AGACAGCTCTGGGAGTAAGGCAGCATCTAGCTCATTATGGTGGCTGAGTCATTACTTAAAGTGAGGGAATGAACATTGAAAGTTTAACTCTGCACCCTAGAGTGTAAAGCAATTCACTGTGGCAATGACTCTTATGTCTGAGATTTGGGTAGGCCTAGTGTGGCCACAGGACCTGGCTTGGATATGGGCTTTTGAGGTACAGCTGCAGCAATGGTGGAAGGGCATGGATGAAGATAGATGACATGGTTGCTCCTTTCCCAAGCAGCTCAATGGTTTGGGGTGGGGGAGTGCAGCCACATCCACCTCTCTAAGATTTCTCATTAAGAATGACTATTAGTTACTGTAGTGGCAGTGGACTTCAGAGTGTGGCTGGTAACAATACCCTGCCATTTGTTCTCAGCTCCCATCCATATCTTGGTATGCCAATCTCCTCAGCAATACTTTCTATGTGAATATGCTCATTTTTTTCTTTTTTTTTTCTTTTGCTTTACAGGCTACTAATGGGCTACTAATTTTGAAAATTGCTAGGCTACTAATTTTGCAAATTGCTACATACACACACAAACACGTTTTAATGGGGGAATTGAGGACTGGTATCTCTTACTCTACCATTTAGATTGGAAGTCAAAAAGAAACACTTTTGAATTTAGTAAGTTGATCTCCTTAATTAGCTTAATAATTCTAATTTCAAATAATTGTTAAGATATATTCCAATAGATCATATAATGAGAGACAACTTATTTTCTTGCCTCATCTTTCTGCCCCTAATTCATTCTTCAATGTTTGGATTGTTTTCTGAGAGACATGGAGTTTCTCAGAAACTCCATGATGTTAATTTTCTGTCTTTTATCTTCTGTTTTATATTTTTTTGACAGCATTACAATGTTATTTTTTAATTCACAAAATTCAAAGTACTTGTATAAACATAATTGATTGTTATAAGTTCTTTCTTTTGGAAAACACAATAAATTTCTTATCTGTCAAATTACTTTTTCTTTGTCCTCAGGCAATTTAGTCATTAAGTTCTCATTTTCAATCATGAATTTTTTATATTTGTATTTTCTTGCTAGATAAGGGAAAACACAGCATTTGCACGTTTTCTGCCAGGATTTCCTAACTCATATGATACATTTGACTTAAAGACAATATCCCTGTTGGATCTCAAATGTAGAGAAGCAGCTATATACTGATTTTTAAACAAATAATAAGGAAATAAATTAATTAGAAAACAGAAAGGAGATGAGAATTTTACAAAAATTGTGACATAGGGAGAAAATCAAATGGGAACAAAATATATAATAATGGGAACAAAACTATAATAAATACAGAATGAAGAAAAGGCACACAAAATATATAATACGTGAGGCAGCATTAGTATTATTATTTTGATAGATGATTTAAAGTTCATTACTCTAGTTAGCCTTAAATACATTATCATAAAGAAGAAATTTTTATTTCAATTTTATAGGTAAAAACAAATTTACAAATTAGTTAGGGACAATAGATATTAATCTCCAGGTCTGCTTGAGTCCAAAGTTCACAGTTTTCATATTTTATATTATCTCTTAATTCAGCAAAAACTTGGAAATTTACACTATAAGCTTTATATATTTTTGAGGTAAAGTAAATTAATTCAATATGAATTTATTTCATAAATTGGCTATAAAAATTTCCAAGTTAGGTTTGCATTATCAGAAGGGTATGAGGAGAATGATAATTGGAATTATGATACTCCAGTTTCATGTTGCATAACAAGTGATTAGCATGGCAAGTACATGCGACGTGTGATTTCAAACATGCATGCACTCAGCATGCTTGTCATAAGTACCTTCTGAGTACAGAGTAGGTTATTTTTTTAATAATTTTATTTCACAGAGCAATTTTACTGTCAGAGAAAAATTGAGTGCCAACTACAGAATCCGCCTATAACTCCTGATGCCACGCAGGCATATCCGCCACCACTATCCACATTCTACACTAGAGTGGAATATGTGTCACATTCAATGAGTTTACATTGATGGGTCATAATCTCACACCTGCCATAGTTTATGTTAGGGACCACTCATGGTGTAGCACATTCTGTGGGTCTATGTAATAGTCCATTGCATATCACGATGTGATAAGTTATCATAGTGGTAAGTTATTGTAAATACAGTAGAGCATTCTGATAAATGGCTTTATTTTGCTCAAATGCTTTCTGATATTATTTTATTTTTTTCTTTATGGAATAGAAAATGATATATATACTATGTATTGCACAATGAAAATTCAATCTTGTGAAATGATAAATACCTACCAAAATAAATAATTGATTTTAAACAGGGATTAGACAGTTTTAACTTAATAAACAGATAACAAATTGTTTTGTCTTTATTGGCTAAGAGGTAGAATTGGAGATAATACATAAGAACTTACCTATACAGATTGTCACCATTTTTTATTAAGGGAATTCAAATTTAATAATGGTTGTATAACACAAATCCACATAAAATAAACCACTTCTTTTTAGGTGATAATATTTGGCTTAATGGTGGTTTAAAGTTAACATTTCTTATCTTCAAGATTAATGTAAATACAATTGATGATCTGTAATGACATTTTATAAATTTTTGCCTCTGAAAAACACTTCGCACAGACAGCTATTGTTACTCATTGCTTTGTACAACAAAAATTGATTATATTTATTGCATTTAAGGCATTTGTAGAATTCTGAGATTCTCTTCTTGAAAGCTCTGGTAAATGGCTTATCTGTCACTATCATCATTTGTTAAAAAATTGCTACTATTCTTAATTATTTGATTCTTCAGTAGTCTCAGATTTGTGAGTGTACCTTCCTTTTGACCAACAATTTTATTTGAACACTTCCTTGCACTGGGGAATATATATGTCCATATCTACCAAATAGATGTAATTGTATGAGTGGAGATATAATAAATTCCTATACTTTCCATGCCTCATGCCTTGCAATCAGTCATTTCTCCAAGAAGCCTTAGCTTCTTTTTTTGAAGAATCATACATAGAAGACAAAAACCAGATCCTAGCTATGCTCATGCTCAGGCTGTCTCTGTAGAAAGAGCTAGAGAATATAAATACATACATACTTCCTACACGGACACAAAAACATGCACCTATAGATCTGTAGGTATTTTACGTTCACTTTTTTATACTGAAGACAATCCTTAGCTACATCTTCCAGTTCCCATCCAAATCAACAATGTTAAGTTTTATCTACTATTTTTCCTATAATTTTTTACTTTGTCAGTCAGAAGTGCTGTCCTCATAATTCTTAAGACATTTAATTATTTATTACTACTGTTCTGTCCATATATAACTAATCTTCCTTTACTGCAGCCAATTCCCCCCTCTTTGTGGATGCATCTACCCCATGGAAGCTGCAGGCCACCCGGCCCAGGCTGCTTGGGTTCTGACACACCTTGCTAATTGTCTCTCTTTATGGGAGCCCATTTTCTCATATTCAACCCTGATAGCCAGTGTCAAACTACCTTCATGTAGTAGACCTTTCCTGACAGTGTTGGCTTTGAAATCCTGACAGTAGAAGGTCTCACTCCATTCAGTCTCCAAATTATCAGTTTAAAACTTTCTCCTCCAAGGAAATTTTCCCCAACCTACCCAGACTCCAGCATTTAATGCTGAGCAGCTTCCTTAATTATGCACCAATGCAACAAACAGGGATACTCATCCACGGAGATGACCCTCTTTATGGGACTTGGATTCCAGGTCTTCACAGCAGAGCATACCTACCCTCCCAGCCTCGCTTTGACAGTCCTTCTGTGTATGTCTTTCATAGCTCAGGCTCTGACACTTCATAGTAGGCTGGGCCTCCAGCAAATATACCTTATTCATTCTGCCCAGGCCTCCAGTTCCCTTCCACCCTGCTCCAATCTTCCCTCTTCCCCAGGCTGCTGACAAGCTTTTCCCCTGTTAGTGTGATTGCATTTTTCAGGCAGAAAAGGGGAAAGAAGAAGGAAGAGAAAGAGTTTAGCCCAACTTTTGAAGTGTGAGTTTCCTAAACGTTTCCTTTTAATATATTGATTTCTTTTCTCCTTTACACAGTATTCTTGTAGAAAGGTTAAGTGGGTTCTTATCTAAAATGTATTTCAATAGTCACTCAATTTACTGATTTACTCCAAACTAAATTGTTAGGTAAGGCCTCATCCTTGTCATGGTTAATTTTGTGTGTCAACTTGACTGAATTCCGTCATGTTTATATAGCTGGTAATCATTATTTCTGGATTTGTCTGGGTGTTTCTAGATGAAATCAGCATTTGAATCACTAGAAATAGTAAAGAAGATTACCCTCACCAATGTGGGCAGGCAGATCCAATCCATTGAGGGCCTGAACAGAGCAAAAAGGTGGAGGAAGGGCCAGTTTGCTCACTCTGCTCTATCTTAGTTACTCCGTTTTTTCTTGCAGTGGGACTTTGGAAATCAGCACCCCTGGTTCTTGGGCTTTCAGACTTAGATCAGGCCTTATGTTACTGACTTCCTCTGGTTCCAGATCTTAGGTTTGAACAAGAACAACATCAACATATTTTTAGATTAAAGCAGATTGTGGGATTTTAGTCCCTGTTTATAAATATTTTCTATATATCTATATTACAAAATGAGTTTTAGCCTGAAGAATGAGGAGGCTTGACACAGAGTCTGTGTAGGGAGACTGAGGAGCTCTCATGGAGTCCTCCTGAGCAAATCCCAAGTCCATATTCATTGTCATACAGTAGGAAGAAGTGGCTAAAAATTACTCACCAAGCATCAGTAGTAAAACGGGAATATGGAGAAATGGCAGACAAAATGTTTCCAGTTTAATCTTGTAGAATCGCAGACCTTAATCAAAAACCCTACCTCCTTAGTTAAAACTCCTTTGAAATCTAGAAACTCTTTCCCATAACCTTTTGTCCTAGCATTGCAACACAGCACACACACCTTCTTTCCTGGGGGCCAGTTTTCCACCCTTCTGCACATGCACAGCTCATGTGCTTGCCTCCTGATTCTTTAGTTCTCTGAGAAGGAAGGAGGTCTGTGATAAAGGTCAGAGAAAAATTTTCCTGGCATCCTAGTGTTTTTGTTTCCCTAGAGAACCCTAATACAGACCCTCAAGCCTCATGTTTTGAGTGCAAATTTTAGTTTCATATATCTATGAAGATATCCAAGACAAATTCAAAAAGTCAGACTCTGTGATCCTGTAAGCCATCATTAACATGCTCACCATCATTTACTTATTCCTCCATCCAAGCCACAGGGTGCTTCCTGTTTCGCATGTCTTTTATCCATATCATTTATCTTTTCTTCACAGAGTTTTCAATAGCAGAACATTGTCCAAAGACAATTGGAAAAATCATTGTTTAAATCTGAATGCTAATGAGGCCTTTAAAATTACAGTATAGTGTTATTAATTTGCTTTGAACATGATAAATTCTCTCTCCTTGTCTCTTGATGCTTCCTTCTTCATATTGTGGGATTAGAGATATTTAATTGCTTATAATAACACATACATGATATTGGCACTTTACTCAGGCTCTTTTCATGATTGAAATATACCTCTCTATTCCCTTATTCACATTTATTATTGTTAATTTTTAACAGAAAATAACTTCTATAGAATTTTTTTTTTATAATTTTAACATTACGCCTTTCATTCGTCTGTATTTACTACATTGTTTTATAAGGATTGTTTAGGTATATTTTCCTACCAGAATGTATTGTAAATTCCTTGAAAGCAGGTTGTAATATACAACATTACCATATAAAATCATAGTAAAACATTTCACTTTGGGTATACTCCGGATGAATACTATAATTCCATTTTTGAAATTATCATCTGCAAACAACTGCCTTTGAATTATTTTGCATATAATATCATTTATATTTAACAATATATTTTCTTTTGTTACTATTGTTTTTGACATGGGAAAAATAAGGCTTTAAAGGTAAAGCAATTTGATCAAAATCACAATTGCTTCTAATCCAGAACTACCTGGCATTAAAGCCTATGCTCTTAATTTATACTATTCCAGAAAATTCAGGTGCCTAGGGCCAAAAAGAAAAAAAAAAAAAAACCTATTACCCAATTTTTGAATTTTTCTTATCATTACTAGTATTAATTATCTTGTAATTCTTTAGTTCTTGTTGTTCACACAAAATACTAATAGACTAAGTAAATTTAGGGTTACTGGATTAGCACATTAAAATATAGAACACCAAGTTTATATTGCCTGAGATATACTTGTATTAAAAATTGATTTGTTCTGCATCTGAAATTCAAATATAACTGGACATCCTGTGTTTTATTTAGCAATTCTAAAATAAATACCATGCTCAGAATACATGTTGTCAATCTATGAGGAGTTGGCCTTATTTGAGCAGACAGTTTACATTGGCAAAAATGACTGAATCACCTCAAGTATATAACCTCACTCAAGTACAAAACAAAAAAGAAGATAAGAAAAAGGAAAATGGAATGGCTGGAAAAGAAAAGGGGGTCAAGAAGGAAAGGAGGGAGGGAAAGGGAGGATGTATAGTGAAAAAAAAAATAGAGACAAAATAAGAGAAAGAGATAAAGAAAATAAGAAGAGTATTGAAAAATATTTAACACACATCCAGTATTGATACTTAGAAATAATATTTCTTCTTAGTCCTCCAATGCCTACAAAAGTTTAATAAATTGTAAACCTGAAGAGACTTGGCTCATTCATTAAGTGAATATGTTTCAAATTCATATTTTCCAACTCTCATCATTATCGATCACTATTACAATGCTTTCCCCCCCCCCTTTTTTTTTTTGCAGTTTTGGCTGGGGCCAGGCTTGAAGCTGCCACCCCTAGGGTGGGGCCAGCACCCTACTCCTTGAGCCACAGGTGCCACCTGTCTTTCCTTGTTTTTCTATAATTATCTTCTGTTCTTATTTGGGTTCTCCCAATATTTTTTTTTTTCCTTTGGCAGGACCTGGGGTATGCATGTCCAAATATTTTTTGTGTGCTTAGATCTCACTGTGAGGTTTTAGAGTAGAATATTTTTACAATGTTTTTCCAGGTAACACAGAGATCTGCTGAGCAGTTTTCAATATTATCACATCAAGAGCATTTCCTTTGTGCCTTGTGAAAATTGCGGGGCTTTTTGTTTTTATTTTGCCTACTTCAAAATCATGACTGTCTTATTCTAATATATATCACATGTACAATATCCTGCCAATTTACACCAAAAAATATTATTTTGAAGTTCATTTATACCATAGAAAAACATAACTAAAGTTAACGTTTGTTGGAATGTGTCAATATTGTCCCAAACTGCCTAATTTTTCTATATGAAAAAAATAACATACAAATTTCTTATTGCATGCAAAGTATACATTGTCTTCCTTTTTAAATTTCCTTTTTGGAAAAATTAGTCTAGATTTGTGATGGGATAATAAGTTATCTCTATTTTTCCTGCTTTATATTATTAGTTAAGCATTTAATTATCGCAGAGATCCCATTAGAAAATTTTTGAAATTCAGGACTTTGAACTAATAAAGTTTTGTTAGACTATGACATGAAGAACAGCAAACTTTTGTGACTATTTTAAGACAGTAATTCTCAATCAGCTTGGAGCCTAGATCATTCACTTACCACACCTCGAGTTCTGTTTTTACATCTAAGAGCTAAGATTTTTAAAATAATTGATTCCACTTTTTCTTTCCAACACAATTAATTTTCTGGGTTTGAAGATTTAATTCATATACTTCTATGTTTTCGTTTAATTTAGCTAATATAGATGATTTGGGGTCTGTTATATATGTATTCATTTCAGTTGTGAATTTTCCCAATATGTCATAGAATGAAGCAAAATAAATTTAATGGACAGGAAAGAGATGTCACAGAAACTCTTCAAATTTGCTGGATCTTAGTTCACCTTTGCATAAGTGGTTTTAGTTGGAATGGAGTGAGATAAGCACAATGCCTCTGGAGTCATAAATGAAACAGATAAAATATGCAGTTGCCAAGCCATCACTTTATTTCGTGATGTATAGACACAGCCATTAAGTACAAGTGCAACATGAAAGAAATGATCCACAGTGAGGTGACGTGGGCCACCTTACATCTGAAGAAACTGCATTTTAAACAATGAAATCTAATAAGCTTGAAGTTCATAAAATAACAGGAAGAAAGTCATGAATGTGAGCAAATTTTCAGTGTCGGCATGGAAAACTATGGATGCTGCGGTGTTAGTACGCTGGCCAAACAAAGAAAATCATTAGGCAGTATCATGAAACTCCCCTAAACGATAAAATGCTACTATTTTATTCTTGCAAACAGCAGTTTCACCCCTTTTTTTCCCTTGCATTTTATGGCATGGGATTCTTTTATGGTACTATATATATTTAAATCTAGTTTCTTTAAATATTTTTTTTTCTAATCCTTTATTTTTTGAAAATATATCTCCTGATGCAATAGTGAATATTTCCAAGGCAAAATGTTCTCTATTTTATACTGTGAAGATATTCAGGAAAAAAGAAAATGCATTTCTTGTTTAATATGAGACCATCATTGTCATGTTTACAGTAGACTAATGAGATAGATAGTTTAATAAATATACATATTTACTTTTTGAATATCTTTTATATTTTATTGTTTTCTTCTGAGGACACTTTCCTTATTTTACATTTGAAAGGGCTTGCACAAACTTCTGTCCATTATACAGGAAGTACTGCAGAGATGGCTTTGGTAAACATTTGCTTGTATTCAGGTACTTTGGTAGACACCTCTTCCACCTTTTTCACGAGAACATTTATGAATCGTACGGAACAATGAATCTCTTAAGCGTAAGTAATCAAGTGCTGCATATTAACACTCCTGCCATCAGTGCTTCTGTGACTTTGATTCTGGCAGCAGCTTTTGTGCTAATATTAGTAGAATTGAAAACATCCATTAAAATAATTTTGTCTTTTTAATCAATGGTAAAATTTTAATTCAATCAATATTTTCATTTCAAAATGCAAGAGATACGATAGGATAAAACCAGTGAAAATTGTGTTAAACATCATATCTTTTCCAAGTATTGATGCCATAAACTGAAGGTCTTAGAAAATTCAATTTATTTTATCAATCTCATAAAAGTCTAGGACTTTTTTGGTAGCTAAAGTGGTATTGGGCATCACTTGTGCTTCAACTTCTCTTTTCAAGACAACTATTTACCCCAGATGTTGCTGTATTATTATAACTAGAGATGTGTGGACAATATTCCATCTCTGCTGTGCGTAGCATATTTCTCACTTTCTTTTCTAAAACATGTTTCCCACTACCACCTGGAACCTAACACATATTCTGAGCCATTGTACAAACTTAGAAATTTTTGACATCCTTAACCCCTTGTGGGGTGAATGTTGTAAAATGATGGTAGAGAGTTAGTTTACCTATTTTTTCTGCTCCTCAGGAAGTCAGAACATAACCAAAATGGCTCCCCACTGGGTCCCTTATTTGCTACTCACTTACCCCTAATGACAAGAAGCTGGATGATTCACCATTTCCTCCTTCCTTCTATCTTGTACCTTCTAGTTGTCCACTCTTGTTTCCATGAATCATATGCCATTATAAATTTCCCATGATTCCCTACTCAGGTTCAAGATTTTGGAGGCAACTAAGCTAATATAGACATTACAAAAAATACTTTCATCAAAGGATTAATCACAATAAATTAGTGATTATATATAACTAATGTTAATCATAAATTGAGTGGATAAAACCCTAAGAATGAAGTATTATCATAAACAAGATTTCATTGGTCATGAATTAGGATGTGATGTAGGTAAAATTTTGGCTTATACATCATTAGTGGTACTAATATTGGGATAGGAAAGCAGTAAGTTAAAAGACTGTGGAGTTGACTGGGTTAATAGCCTTGAAAAGCATACATATCCATATATAAGTGCATATATGTATCACATGTATGTGCATATTTTTAATTTATTTATAAATTAATCTCAAAACGTGGGAGCAACAAATGTTAATATTTTAGTTTCCTTTTATGTCTATGCATATTTGTCTATTCCGTTTTAATAAATTTGAACGAGAAGCTATTTTACAACTTCATCTTTCATCAAAGGAAACAGTAACATTCCACAATTTTAAACATACTAGAACACCAAGAAATGGGATGACTAAAAGCAAGATGTGACAAAATAATAGAAGTATTTACAATAATATAAAGACTAGTTATAATGACTGTAGAGCCATTTTACATTTACTGGTTTAAAGATGAAAATATTATGACAAGAAAAAGATACTTTAACAATGTTAATTCTACCCATCCATGTCCATGGAGCATTTTTGCACCTGTTTTTGTCATCTATAATTTCTTTCATAGATGTCTTGCAGTTCTTCATGTTGAGAACTTTTGCCTCACTGGTTAAATACATTCCTAGTTGTTTTATTTTCTTTGTAGCTGTTGTAAATGGTTCTGAGTCCTTGATTTGACTCTCAGCTTGATTAATATTAGTAGTATATAGAAATGTTACTGATTTGTATACATGAATTTTGTAACATGAGACTGTAATTATTAATTCTAGGAGTTTTTTGGTAGAAACTTCACAGTTTTCTGTGTACAGGATCATAGCATCTGCAAGGAGGGATAGTTTGAATTCCTCTTTTCCGATAGATGTTCTTTATTTATTTCTCTTGCTTCATTGCTCTGACTGTGACTTCTAGCATTATGTTGAATAGTGGCAGCAGTGGGGACCCTTGACTTATTCCAGCTTTTAGGGAGAAGTTTTTTCAATTGTTTTCCTATTTAGAACAATATTAGCTGTGCATTTGTCATATATGGCCTTTACGATTTTGAGATATGTCCCTTCCATGTCTAGTTTGTTGAGGGTTTTCATAATGGCAGGGTGAGCATCTATTAAGTTGCCCATATAATCTTGGTTTTGCTTCTGTTCATGAGATGGGTCACATGAATTGATTTACACATATTAAACCATCCTTGAATCCCTAGGGTTAACCTCACTTATTTATGGTAAATAATCTTATAGACTCAACACAATTCACACCAAGATACCAACATCTTATTTTACAGATCTAGAAAAAAATCATCTTAATTTTCATTTCAAACCAGAAAAGAGCCTGAATAGCCAAAACAATCTTAAGCATAAAGAACTCAGCTAGCGGCACCACATTATTTGACTTCAAATTATACTGCAAAGCTAAGTAAACAAAAGCTAAGTAACTAAGCTAACAAACTACTAGCTAAGTAAACTAGTACCAGCTTGGTACTAGTATAAAGGTAGAGACATAGCCCAGTGGAACAAAAAAGAGAACCAAAAATAAAAATTACATATTTACAACCAACTAATCTTCAAAAAAGCTGGAAAAACACATACCCTGGGGAAAAGATACTATATTTAATAAATGGTCCTGTGGAAATTGGACAGACACACGCAAAAGAATGAGTTAGGACCCATACCTTGCTGTATACAAAAATTAATTCAAAGTGGATTAAAGACTTAAATGTAAAGTATACAACCAAAAAAAATTCTGAATGAAAACATAGAAGAAATCTCTAGACATAGGTTTAGGCAAAGAATTTATAACTAAGACCCCAAAGGCCAATACAGCAGCAATAAAAGTAGACAATTGGGACTTAATTAGATTAAAAAATTCTGCATAGAAAAAAATAAATTACCAGACTGAACAGACAACCCACAGAATGGCAGAACATGTTCCCAAACTATACATCCAACTAAGGACTAATTTCCAGGATCTAACCAAAAACTCAAACAAAACTGCAAGAGAAAAATAAGTGATCCCACTGAAAACAAAACAAAGAACATGAATAGAATGTTTTTAAAAAGAAGTTAAATGGCCAACAGATATAGGAAAAGATGTTCACTTTCACTTATCATCAGAGAAATTGCACATTAAAAACACAATGGTATGTTGCCTTACCCCTTTCAAAATGACCATTACTAAAACTTTAATTAAACAACAGATGATGGGTGAATGTATGGAAAAAAGTATGCTCATGCACTTTTGTCACGACTTAAAAATTAATACAACCTCTATGAAAAACAGTATGGAAATCTCTCAAAGAACTGAAAGTATCATTTTATCAAACACTTCCCTACCTAAAGGAAAAGAAATTATTTTATCAACAAGGCACCTGTACCTGATTGTTTATAGCAACACAATTTACAATTGTGAGGAATCAACCTAAGTGTCCAACAATACATGAATGGATAAAGAATATGTGATATTGTGTGTGTGCAGACACAGACACACACATACATGCCATGGAGTATGACTCAGACATTAAAAGGAATGCAGTAATGTCTTTGCAGCAACTTGGATAGAACTGGAGACCATTATCCTAAATGAAGCATCTTAAGAATGTAAAAGCAAATACCACATGTTCTCACTCATCAATGGGAGCTAAAGGATGGGTGCACATGTCACAAAAAGATGCAAAGGACATTGGAAACTAAGGGGGAGAAGGAGAGCAGAATAGGTTGGGTGCAATGATCTGTGTCCTGATGATGGGTGCACTGAAAGCCCTGATTTCAACATATAGAATGTATCATGTAATAAAAACTTTCCCCTTGTATTTTTTTTTTAAGAGATAGAGTCTCGCTTTGTCACTCTTGGTAGAGTGCTGTGGTATCGCAGTTCACAGCAACCTGTCGCTCTTGGGCTTTGGTGATTCGCTTCCCTCAGTCTCCCAAGTAGCTGGGAGTACAGATGCCCACGGCAATGCTTGGCTATTTTCTTGTTGCAATTTGGCTGGGGTCTATTTTGAACTCACCACCCTTGGTATATGAGACTGGCACCCTGCTCATTGAGCCACAGGTGCTGCTTCCCTCTAATACTTTGAAAGTAAAAAAAAAAGACACTGCAAACTGTCTTCCAGAGTGGGTATATCATTTTTCATTTTCATCAACAATGAACGAGAGTTCCAGTTGTTCTGCATCCTCACCAGTCTTTGATGCTGACAGTGTTCTGGGTGTGGGCTATTCTGCAGGTGTGTATGGTGCTTTGTTGTTGTTTTTTTTTTTTTTTTGATTTGCATTTCCTAGAGACAGGATGTGTTGCATATTTTCATAAACATTTTTGTCATCTTTTATCTTTGAAGGAGTGTTTGTTCAGCTCTTCTGCTTATTTGTTGATTGAATTGTTTATCACTGAGTGTTAAGACTTCTTTATATGTTTTTATTGAAATTCCTTTACCATGTACACATGTCTTTGGCAAATATTTCCTCTGAGATTGTGATTTGCCTTCTCATTCCCTTTACAGCATCTTTTGGAGAGCAAATTTTAACTTCTAATAAAGTCCAGTCTATCCATTAAAACATATAAAATAAAATACTATAATAAAAAATACAATATTTTGAAAACCAAACCTAAGTATTAAGATGAGAAATTAAAAGATCTAATATTAAGTTTTCTTTGGTTTATGGCACATCTCAAAAATCATCTGTCATTTTTAATCAAGAAACTTAATGTATGTTCCCTTTAAATAATCATTGTTGTTTTATTGTCATTAGCCCATGTAAGACTTCATGTTGGTAAGTGAAACAGGATTGAAAGAAATAGATGACATCTTTATAGCCCTCTTTGGTGTTTATACATCATGTGGAAGATTGCATGCAAGACTGAAGTAAGCACATCCTGTTTTTCTTAAACAAGCAGTGAAAGTATGGGCCATGTACATTTTTATACATTTTTTATATGCATGTACTATGTATATCAATCATCCTAAATTTTTATTTGTTCAGATATTTTGTAACTGAGAAAAAGGTCAGCGCTTTTGGGCTTCAATTCTGAACATTCAGAATAAGTATATCAAGTAAACAGGAGCTTAGCATTAAGAAGACTTTAAAGTTTTATGGAAACTTCAAATTTTTTAGTCAAGGTCTTCTCCCATCGTGTAACTAATTAAACAAAAGACATATACAAATACTAAAGACCTGTTATGATAGAATTGCTTGACAGATTGATTATTTCTTTTATAAAAACTTTCCTTTTGATAAATGTTATTCTCATTATTAATTTTATCTGAATTTCCTGGATGATGTCTTATATATTCATTTATTTCACTCTACTAAACTTCTCATCTCTACTAAGTTAGAAAAACATAGGCCTTGAATTTAAAAGAAAATGCACTGATTTTTAAAAATATTTTCTCTAAATATTCTGAATATTTTATATTATCAACATACAAACAGCATTCTCTAAACAAATAAAAGCTCCTCACAAATGAAGTAAATTACCAGAAAATGTTTAAAGGCAGTTTTGTATTTTCCATTACATTTCTATCACTAAAAGTGCCATTTCTCTAAAAATGTGTTTCTGGCAATCTCCATTTTCATCCTATTTTCATTCCATTCAGTCATGAATTTTCATCGGAGGAATTTTGTTCTCATTGTAGGTAAGAGTTTTCAATGCTTTTATCTTACTGATAATGTTATTTACAACTTTCTGTATATCAGTAGAACAAAGTATTCCATCACACAAACATCAAAGAATATGTTGTTTGGTTAAAAACATCACTTATTTTTAGGGAAAAAAATATACCACAGCGACATAAAACACATTCTACTACCTCAAGCATTTTATAAGTAATCTGTGAATTTGAATGTGTAATTATAATTTAAGAAATTTAAGTTCATGATCTCTCCCCATTCATTATTCATGAATATGTATCAGGCAAGGCAAAGTGGAGTTTAATTCTAAAAAGATACATAAATTTAATTTTTAAGGCTTCATCCTGATCTTTGATTAACTGGATACATTGTATTTTATTTCAGAGTTTTTATAAGTCATATAGTTACTTTATTAAGCAAATATCTAACTTGGTGACTGATATTAAATGTAAATTTTAAATGTTCAGTTGATCCTTGAACAATATGGGATTTGGGGCCTTGTCCACTATTGTCACAAATCTACATATAAGTGTTGATCCCCCAAAAAAACCTAACCACTGATTTTGACTGGAAGCCTCACTAATAAGCAAACGGTCTCTTACACAGATTTTGTATGTTAATTGTATTATATGCTTTATTCTTATAATAAAGTAAACTAATTGTATTATAGACTATATTCTTACAATAAAGTAATCTACAGAAAAGACAATTTATTTTTTGATCCATTAAGTAGGAATGGATCATCATAAAAGTCTTCATCATTGTTATCTACCTGTAGAGTAGTTTGAAGTGGAGAAGAAAAAGGTGAGGTTAGTCTGACTATGTCAGGGGTGGCAGATGTTGACGTTGAAAATGTGGAAGGGAAGGCAGGAGAGGCAGATGCACTCACTGTACATTTATGGAAATGCATCATAATTTCTGTCTGACATCTTTGCTTTTTCATGTCTCAAAAAAATGTCTTTAGATCCTACCAAGCCTTCCTCCACCATTTTTTTTAGTATCAGAGCCAATATCATAGAAAGGTCTATGTTATAAAAGAAGTCAAAAGCAGTCATGACTTATCACATTCCTTCTGCCAGATTTTGTGACATCAATCAGGTTTATGCTATCGCTTAATCCACATCTTCCTCATCATCTGGCACTGGTTCAGAAACACTCATCCTCAGTAAGTAGTTTGCTATTAATTTTGGTGTTGGGGTTATGTTTATTAGCTCCTGAATTTCTATAAGATCCATATCTTGACACACTACATCCTACATTTTGTTTTAACCAAATCTACAAACTCTTTCATGATTTTCTTGATTGGCTTTGTGACAAATCCTATTAAGTCATGCACAACATTTCACACTGATTTCTCCAGCAGAATGTATTCCTTGGCATGGGGATTTTCAGGTATTTTTCTATAACATAACAAAAGCAATCAAGGTAACCTAGTTCTGTGTGCCCTCAGTGAATCCAAAGAAAAGAAAGAAAGAGGGAAGAGGGAGGGAAGGAAGGAAGGAAGGAAAGAAAAGTAAGGAAGGAATCTTTCAAACTGTCATGATATTCTCTCTATAGGGATTCTCTTCTGTAGCACTGGTAATCCTTTCCTCAGAGTATCATGTGTAAGGAGCTTTAAATGTTCTTTAAGACCCCTTGATGTAGAGGCTGAATCAGAAATGTAGTGTTTGGACAAAAGTAGTCCACTTCACTATCCGTGTTGAATTCTTGAGGATCTGAATTGCCAGGGGCTTTGTTCAATATCAGAGGAACATTAAAAGGCAGTGCCTGGGGTGGGGGTGGGGCAAGATGGCTGACTGGAGCCAGCCTCTGACAGAAGTTCCTGTCCAGAGGGAAGGATAATGTCCAGAAAATACCCAATCAAGCCAAAGACTGGGAGCCAAGTTGAGAGAGATGAGTAATATCTGCAGGTTACTTCTGCTGAGGCAAGTTGCAACTCCAAGAAAGCAATCTTCAGGTATAAAATACATCCCAAAGGAAAAGTGTCCATCCCCTCTCCCAAGAAAGTTGTGTTTTTCTCTTTGTTTTCTCTTTGTCTGCTCCTGTAAGTTTTCTACAGATGAGTGGTGAACTGAGAACCTATTATCTTACACCACATGTAAGAGCTATAGGAAGTCGGGTCTACGTCCCTAGAGGGACCCTGCTGAGATTCCAAACACTCTCTTACCAGGCAGAAAAATTGAACTAACATTTTCACTGCCATTCTGAACTTCCAGTCCACCCTTCCCTCCCTTGCCTGCAAAGACAGTGAAAGGAGGCTCAAAAGCAGCGTCGTCCACCCCTGCTGGACCAAGTGCCCTGTCCTCTGACAGCAGCCGAGATCTGATAGAGTCTTGGGCTTCTTGCACTCCTGGACTGACACTGCTAGAACCATGCTTCCTGGGCTGTGCTTCCTCACTTGGCCTTTGCTGCCTCCAAGCCTCTGTGCTGCCCCCTTGCCCAAACAGACTTGTGAGCCCAGTTCTCTCCTTGCTGAAGTAACCAGGTTCCAGGGACTGTTAGAATTGTGTGCAGCCTCCCCAGCCCTGCTACTGGATCTGTGTGCACTCCCAGAGCTGTTCCTACTGTCAGAACTCCGTGGCTATGGCAGTCACCCTGGGAGCTGCACAGGGTCACTTCACACAAAGACACAGCAATAATAGAGTGATCCCACCCGGGTCTAATTTTGGAGAGACCCAACTCTGATGACTCCCAGAGGAAACCAGAACTCACTCTATAGGGATACTGGTGCTGCACAGTGGAAGGGGCAAAGGCGCAGTGGCTGAGGGAGAAAAGCACTTGCTGACTTCTTACCCTCAGGATTAAACTGAGTCCAGGTGCAAGACTTGCCAGTGGCTACTGAGTACCTGAGGCAGGCAGGCGTCAGCTCCCCCAACTGGCTGGTAGCAGAGGTTAGTGGCCAGGCTGTGGGAGCATTGACCTTCCCTTGACTCTGACAGGCTCAAATCTCCAGTACATCTGCTTATTGGTGCGACCAGGACCTTAGCCCTGCTGGGTCACCGGTCATTGGATGTGAAAGAGGAGCAAAGTGGAGAAAGAGACTTAGACCCCTGGTCCAACTCTGCTACTGAGTGGACCTTTTTGACTCCATAAAGTATCAGAGTGAGCCAAAGTTGAGCAGCTAGTAGATCTCTGCCTTCTAGTTGCCGGAGACCTTTCAAACTCTCCCACTTGAGAGTTCATGCTGACTGGGCCTATGGGCTTGGAATTCCTAACCTGGGCCAATCTCCCAAGGCCTCTCAGGTGATAACTTGGTTGTATAGTAACAGGAAGGGTTGATTTTCCTCTTCCAATAGGTATCTACAGGAGGTGGGCTGCATAAATTGCTTGTATCTCTCCACAGATATGACTTCATCAGAGTTATTGATTCACTAGGATCAGATAAGAATCAACTGAACACAAGACAAAGCCACCTAACCGCACCAAACTAAGCAGGTTTCCTCAGCCTCAGATTGTAATACTATACGGATCCTTTGCAAAGCTATAGGGAAAAAGTTGCAGCCATCAGTCCCAGATCCTTGACAAAAGGCTGGTTAACCACAACCCTAGTAACTCCTAATCCCATTTCACCTTACTTGGCCATCTAGCCAATAGTGAAAAACAATCATGGGGTGGAATCAGCAGAAAAATTCTGGCAACATGAATAATCAGAGCAGATCAACCCCCCTCCTCCCAAGGAATGATATGGTAGACACAGCACAAGATGCCATTCATAAACAAATGGCTGAGATGTCAGAAAGGAGGGAATTAGAATTTCAAGGAATTATTCAAAAGATATCTCAAGAATTTAATGATTTCAAAGATAAAATCACCAAAGATTTTGACACATTGTGGCAAGAACTTACAGCCCTCAAAGATTTGAGAAATACAGTAGAATCTCTCAATAACACAATGGAACAGGCAGAAGAAAGGACCTCTGACATTGAAGACAAAGCTTTTGAACTCTCCCAAACACTCAATGAAGAAAAAAGTGGAGAATATAAATGGATCATTTTTTCAGAGAACTCTGGGATAATTCGAAGAAATCTAATATTCACCTTATAGGAATACCTGAAGGTGATGAGGTTGCTGTGAAGGATACAGAAGCTTTACTTCATGAAATAATCAAAGAGAATTTTCCAGACATGCCAAAAGATTCTGAAACCCAGATTGTAGACAGTTTCAGAACACCAGCATGATTCCACCCAAATAAAAATTCTCATAGACACATAGTAATTAGCTTTGCCAAAGTTAATATGAAGGAGAAAATTCTGCAAGTTGCAAGATGTAAGAAAACCATTACCTACAAGTGGAAGAACATTAGAATGACTGCAGATCTCTCTGCTGAAAGCTTTCAAGCTAGAAGAGGGTGGTCATCAACCTTTAATCAACTTAAACAAAATAACTTTCAACCCAGGATCCTGTATTCAGCTAAACTGAGTTTCATCTATGATGGAGAAATTAAATACTTTAATAATATTCACATGTTGAAGAAATTTGCTGTAACTAACCCCAACTCTCCAGAATATTCTCAGACCTATCTTACATAATGAACAACACAATCCTCCACCACCAAAGTAAACTCACTTAGAAACTTTTGATAAAATTCCAACTTTAACAGTGGTGAAAGGATCAAAAACATCTACTGGACTTTCAAAAAACATGATACCCAAAATACTATCTGGCTTAACAATACTCTCAATTAATATGAATGGCTTAAATTGTCCTCTAAAGAGACATACATTGGCTGAAAACTCAGGCCAGACATCTGCTGCATGCAAGAATCTCACCTTACTTTAAAAGATACATATAGACTCAGGGTGAAGGGATGGTGATCTATAATTCAGGCAAATGGAAATCAGAAAAAAGCAGGTGTTGCAATTTTATTTGCAGATACAATAGGCTTTAAACCAACTAATGTAAGGAAGGATAAGGAAGGCCATTTCATATTTGTAAAGGACAACACTCAACATGATGACATTTCAGTCATCAACATTTATGCACCCAACCAGAATGCTGCTCAATTAATAAGACAGACTCTAACATATGTGAGTAACTTGATCTCCTCTAGCACCATAATTGTGTGTGCTTTTAACACTCCTTTGGCAGTGTTGGATAGATCTTCCAAAATGAAGCTAAGCAAATACATTTTAGACTTAAACCTAACCATTGAACATTTGCATCTAATAGACATCTACAGAACATTTCATCCTAACAAAACTGAATACACATTCTTCTCATCAGCTTACAATCATCCTCCAAAATTGATGACATCTTAGTCACAAGTTTAACTCCACAAATTTAAAAGAATAGAAATCATTCCTTATATTTTCTCGAACCATCATGGAATAAAATTTGAACTCAATAACAACAGGAGTCTGCATATGCATACAAAAACATGGAAACTAAATAACCTCATGCTGAATGATAGCTGGGTCACAGATGAGATTAAGAAGTAAATTACCAAATTTTAGGAACAAAATGATAATGAAAACACAAACTATCAGAATCTCTGGGATACCACAAAGGCAGTCCTAAGAGGGAAATTTATAGCATTGCAAGCCTTCCTCAAGAGAACAGAAAGAGAGGAAGTTAACAACTTAATGGGACATCTCAAGCAACTGGAAAAGGAAGAACTTTCTAACTCTAAACCCAACAGAAGAAAATAAATAACTAAAATTAGAGCAGAACTAAATGAAATTGAAAACAAAAGAATCATACAACAGATCAACCAATCAAAGAGTTGTTTTTTTGAAAAGGTCACCAAAATAGATAAACCTTTGGCTAACCTAACCAGAAGTAGAAGAGTAAAATCCCTGGTTTCATCAATCAGAAATGATAAAGGCCAAATAACAACAGACTCCTTAGAAATTCAACAAATCCTTAATGATTATTACATAAAACTCTCTTCTCAGAAGGATAAAAATATGAAGGAAATAGATCAATACTTGGAAACATTTCACTCTCCTAGACTTAGTCAGAAAGAAGTGGAAATGTTGAACAAGCTTATAACAAGTTCTGAGATAGCATCAACTGTAAGAAATCTTCCCAAAAAGAAAAGCCCGGGACCAGATGGCTTCACATCAGAGTTCTACCAAACCTTTAAAGAGGAACTAGTACCTATATTACTTAACCTTTTCCAAAACATAGAAAAAGAAGGGATACTTTCCAACACATTCTAGGAAGCAAATATCACTCTGATACCCAAACCAGGAAAAGACCCAACAAGAAAAGAAAATTATAGACCAATATCTCTAATGAATATTGATGCAAAAATATTCAATAAGATCCTAGCAAACAGAATCTAACAACACGTCAAACAAATTATACATCACGACAAGGTGGAATTCATCTTAGGGTCCCAAGGATAGTTCAATATATGTAAATCCATAAATATAATACATCACATAAACAAATTAAAAAACGAAGACCATATGATTCTCTCAATTGATGCAGAAAAAGCTTTCAACAATATCCAGCATCCTTTCTTGATCAATATGCTTAAGAAAATAGGTATAGAAGGAACATTTCTTAAACTGATAGAGGCCATCTACAACAAGCCCCAGTATTATATTGAATGAAGTAAAATTAAAATCATTTCGACTTGGATCAGGAACCAGGCAAGGATGCCCATTGTCTCCACTGCTTTTTAACATTGTTATGGACATCTTAGCTACCACAGTCAGGCAAAACAAGGCAATCAAGGGGATCCAAATAGGACCAGCAGAGATCAAACTGTCACTCTTCACAGAAAATATGATTATATATCTGGAAAATCCCAGAGAATCAACTACAGAACTCCTAGAAGTGATCAAGGAATACAGCAACATCTCAGGCTACAAAATTAACACTCACAAATCTGTAGCTTTCATATATACCAACAATAGTTAAGGGGAAAAATCAATCAAGGACTTTATTCCCTTTACAGTAGTGCCAAAGAAGATGAAATATCCGTGAGTGTATCTAACTAAGGACATGAAGGATCTCTATAAAGAGAACTATGAAACCCTGAGAAAACAAATAGCTGAAGATTTCAACAAATGGAAAAATATACCATGCTCATGGCTGGGAAGAATCAATATTGTTAAAATGTCAATACTACCTAAAGCAATCTACAGATTTAATGCGATCCCTATTAAAGCACCACTGACACACTTTAAAGACCTGGAAAAATTAGTACTTTGTTTTATATGGAAACAGAAAAAACTTCAAATAGCCAAGACATTACTCAGAAATAAAAACAAATCAGGATAAATCACACTTCCAGACTTCAGACTATGCTATAAATCTATAGTGACCAAAACAGCATGGTACTGGCACAAAAATAGAGAGGTAGATGTATGGAACAGAATTAAAGACCAAGAGGTGAACCCAGACACTTATCATCATTTGATTTTTGATAAGCCAATTAAAAATATAAATTGGGGAAAAGATTCCCTATTCAACAAATGGTGTTGGGTGAATTGGCTGGCGACCTGTAGAAAATTGAAACTGGACCCACACCTTTCTCCTCTAACAAAAATTGACTCTCACTGGTTAAAGGACTTAACCTTAAGACATGAAAAAATAAAAATTCTTAGAGAGAGTGCAGGGGAAACACTTGATAAAATTGGCCTGGGAGAATACTTTATGAGGAGGATACCCTGGGCAACTGAAGCAACTTCAAAAATGTATTACTGGGATTTGACCAAATTAAAAAGCTTCTGCACTGCCAAGAACACATTAAGTAAAGCAAGTAGACAGCCCTCAGAATGGGAGAGGATTTTTGCAAGTTATGTATCCGACTAAGGTCTACTAACCAGAATCCACAGAGAACTCAAACTAATTACTAAAAAAAAAAAAAAAGTGATCCCATTTCATTGTGGGCAAGAGGCATGAACATAAGCTTATCTGAAGAAGATAGGTGCATGGTCTACAGACACATGAAAAAATGCTCATCATCATTAATCATCAAAGAAATGCAAATTAAAACTACTCTGAGATACCATCTAACTCCAATAAGAGTAGCCCACATCACAAAATCCTAAAGCTTCAGATGTTGGCGTGGATGTGGAGAAAAGGAAATACTTCTGCACTGCTGGTGAGAATGCAAGGTAGTTTGTCCCTTTTGGAAGGAAGTTTGAAGAACACTCAGGAATCAAAATATAGACTTGCTGTTTGATCCTGCAATTCCTCTTCTAGGAGTACATCCAAAGGACCAAAAGTCATTTGGCAATAAAGATATTTTCACCAGATTGTTCATTGCAGCTCAATTCATTATTGCCAAGTCATGGAAAAAGCCCAAGTGCCCACTGACCCATGAATGGATTAATAAATTGTGGTATATGTATGCCATGAAATACTATGCAGCATTTAAAAAAATGAAGATTTTACCTCTTTTATGTTTACATGGATGGAGCTGGAAAATATTCTTCTTAGTAAAGTATCTCAGGAATGGAAAATAAAATTTCCAAAGTACTTAGTACTACTATGAAACCAATTTATAATCACTCATACTTATATATGAAAAATGAAACTCAACTATAGCCTAGGATGAAGGGGGGAAGGGGAGGGAGAGGGGAAGGGAGGCAGGCGGGTCAATAGAGGAAGGGTTGGTAAGGGGATCACACCTATGGAGCATAAAGGGTTGGTAGGGGGATCACACCTATGGAGCATATTGCAAGTTCAAGTTAGATCTATCAGGTGTAGAGCATAAATGTCTTAATCCTGAAATAGGGTAAAAGTGGTAAAGGTTATGTTGTTTAATAAGATGTAAACATTCAAATTTGTACAAATAATCATCACATTGAATCATATAATGGCATAAATATATTTATGATTTATGTATGAAAGACTTAATAAAAAAAAAATGGGAGGGAGTGGGTAGGAAGATGGGGTACCATAAAGTGAGCTAAATGAAGGATCCTTGTGTCAGTGAAAAGGTTCTGTGTCCAGACTGCATGTAATTGTCCTGGGTGTAATATTGTACTACAGCTCTGCATTACCACTGGAGAAATTGAGTAAGAACATATGGAATGTCAAAAAAAAAAAAAAAAAAAAGCAGTGCCTAACTAGCAAGCTACTTTCAGGAGCAAAGCATCATGGAACCAATCTAGAAAAGGTATTCTTATTACCCCAAACTTATTTTTATACACGCAAAGGACTGGCAGTTAATGTTTATCTTTTCTCTTCTGGTAGTTCTGATATTAAATTTGAGTGCATTTGCATAAAACAGTAGACTTAGCCTATCCTTTCCTGCCTTCAATTCTTGGGCTCACTGCTCACCATTATGTAAGTGTCATTTGGGACACCAAGATTAGGCACCTTAGTCTTCATTAAAAATCTTCTTTGGGCCGGTATCCTTTCTCAGTGATTTTCTAACTGTCATTTGTGAACACATCTGCTGTTTTCTGGTCATTAGAAGCTCTTTCTCCTGTTATCTTAACATTTTAAAAGATGAACCTCTTTCTGAAATTATCAAACTATCCTTGGCTGGCATTAAATTCTCCAGTTTTAGATTCATCATCCTCCTTTTGCTTTAAGTTGCCATATAATGGCTTTGTTATTTCTTTAATAATATCAGAATATATAGATTATCCCTGCCTTATGGAAGCTGTATTTTCAATGTGATATAAAAATATATTTTGCAAAATATTGTAAGGTTTATGACTCTTGGAATAGCTATGGTGACAACATCATTAATTTCCTTTTTTATTTTTTCCACTTTGTTCTGCTGAATTAATTTATCTTAAAACAGAGGGCAACCACAGCTTCAGACCTCAATCTATGGTGCATATTGAACAAGTTAACTCCGATAATGTCATTAGGTTTCTTGACTTCCTGGGAGCACTTGTAGCCTCAACAGTCACATTTTGTTTAATTCCCTTGGTGTTATTCAGAATTTACAATATTGCACTAAACACACAAGAATGATGAGAGATCAGTTTTTGCTATGATGTAGAATATTCTGTCCATATGGACTGCTCATGCAGAAAGGGTCAGCATCACTTGGCATTTTAAGCAAATACAACACTTGACCGCACAGCAGGTGGCTTCAAAATTATTAAAGTGGTACAATATGTACCACTTAATTATATGCCAATATGACTTATTATTTCATCTTTATATTTGTTTACATTCCTCTTTATTGATAATGCTGCCATCTGTAACCTGAACGTAAATTTTGTAAATTTTGATAAATTTTAACTTTTTATAATAAATTTAAATATATTTTATGGTCGTAACTTAGACTAGTATTCACATATATCTTGTGCAATCATGACATACCTAGCATAAATTTTCCTATATATATTTTTATTTGAGAATTTTTAAATTATCTCCAAACTCTAATGACATTTCAATATATTAGAGGTATATATATATTATAATATATTATATTATATACATTTCAATATATATTTATTTTAAAAACCTATTGAAAAATGGAACTTTATAATTCAAATCCACACTGCTCAAGGATCAATGTTGTTAAAAAGCACAGTGTAGGTAAACTTTTTATAAATACATAGGCACAGGGTTGTCCTTATCATTACATAATTGTTTGACAATTCTGCATCAGTTAACATTTGTTCTTTTAAAACCCACCCTCACTTATAATGCTACAGTAATCAAGACACTGTGATATTGAAGAATAGACAAACAGATGAATGGAACAGAATGGAGAGCTCAGAGATAGGTGAAAATAAGTATAGTCCACTGATCCTTAACAAAAGAGCAGGCTTGGTGCCTGTGGCTCAATCAGCTAAGGCGCCAGCCACGTACACCTAAGGTGTCAGGTTCGAATCCCCAGCCCGGGCCCGCCAAACAACAATGATGGCTGCAACCAAAAAATGGCCGGGCGTTGTATCGGGTGCCTGTGGTCCCAGCTACTTGGGAGGCAGAGGCAGGAGACTCGCTTGAGCCTAAGAGTTGGAGGTTGCTATGAGCTGTGATGCCATGGCACTCTACCCAGGGGGATAGCTTGAGGCTCTGACTCACAAAAAAAAAAAAGAGCAAAGGAATTATAAAGGAAAAAATATAGTCTTACAACAATTGGTGCTGGAATGCTGGGACCACTTTAGGCAATGAAATAAAACAAACCTAAATACAAAACTTATACATGTCACAAAAAGGAAAATCAAAATGGGTCTTAAAGCTAAATGCAAAATTCAGAATGATGAAACTCCTAGAAGATACTTTCTAGAAAAGTCTGGATCTTGGAGTTAGTGAGGAATTTTTAGCTACAATACCAAAGGCATGATTCATGAAAGAATAACTTATAAGCTGTACTTTATTAAAATTAGAAACTTAAATCATTTTTGGGGTGTAAGATATAACTACAAGAGGGACTTTACCTAACAAAATCAATTATTGTGACTTGGTTGTTTGTTCCATTACATTAACCTGAAATTGAAAAAAAGAAAAGAAAGGATTCAAATCTGAGAAATACACTGTGAAAACCTTAGAAGGTGATCCACAGACTATGAAAATATTTGTAAGTGACACAACTGAAATGAACTATTGTTTATAATATACAAAGGATTTTTAATACTCAGCAGTAAGAAAACAAACAACCTGCTTAAAAAATTGGCCAAAGGCTTTAACAGCCACCTCATCAAGTACAACAAGCATATAGCAAGTAATCCTATGAAAAAATACTCAACATCATATGCCATGAAGAATTTCCAAATTAAATAATAACTTTTTATTGTTATACACCTCTAAAAATGGTGAAAATTCAAATGCTTGCAAGCTAACAACTCCAAATGCTGGCTAGGATATGAAAAAGAGGAACTCCCATCTATTGTTGGTGGAATGCAATATGGGACAGTTATGGTATAAGACAGCAACCATTTCTCAGAAAACTAACATACTGTATTTTCCCAGGTATAATGTGCACTCTTTTGCCCAAATTTTTGAGGGAAAAATAAGGATACACCTTATACTTGGATGGTAATAAGTCTGTATTTTATAAATGTTTCAAATTCTTTTTTTATTTATGCTTGTGCATTAAAAGTATAACCCTAAGTTAAAAATGAATGCTAAAATTCCCTTATAATAGAAAATAATGAGTACCTAAATGTAAACAAATAAAAATTTTAATTAAAATTAAAATGAAAACTTTTTTCTTCCTAAAAGTTTGAGCCAAAAGTAAACAAGGAAAAGACAGAGAAGAACTTTCTGTGCATATTCCTAAATTAATGAACCCATTGTAAAGTAGCTACATACTGTATGACTCTAACTATGACACCCTGGAAAAGACAAAATTATGAAGATAATAAAAATATCCACAGTTACCAGGGCTTAGGGTAGAGAGAGGGATAAGAAGATTATAAAGATTTTTCAAAGACTAAAACTATTAGGAAACTGTTGTATATGGTATTATTATTTTGAATACATTATACTTTGTCCAACCCATACAATGTACAAAACCAAGAATGATCTGTAATGTAACCTGTGCAATTTGAGAGACTTTGATGTGTCAATATAGTTTCATTGACTGCAACAAATACACCACCCGGCTGTGAGTGTTGATAGTGTGGACTGGACCCTGTGCTCATGTGGCAGCAGAGGCTGTATAGGGATTCTGTACATGAAACTCAATTTTCTGCAAACCTATGACTTCTCTACAAAGGAAAACCTACTAACAGAATGCCCCCAGCTTTGAGAGGTGTACAATAATAAGCATTTATTTTCTTGCATGTAAGGATTTTGTTGGTGGTTCTACAACCACCATCTCAGCCATGTCTTGTGAGTTAGGTTAGGGTAAGGAAGCTGAGTTGGGGTCACTCCACTTCACATGCTTGCCACATTTTTATTTTGACCATTGACTATTCTACCACTATTCTTCTTTTGGAGATGATAAAAGAGTAAGAAGGAATATAAAGACAATGCCCTTTTTGTCGCAGGCACATCTCTAGTAACTTGTCATGTTCACAATAATCTATATACCAAATCAAATCACATAACTTAGCCCAAAGGCAACACAGAAGATGCAGCAAAGTTACATAACAATGAGTTGAAAAATTAGAACCACTAATTTAATCTGCCGCTCAGCATTAGAGACAAATTTAAGAAATTCACTGAAAAAAAAAAGACATTAGTTTAATTCTTCCTGAAATTGGATGTTTCAGCCCTCCTAAGAGGGCTAAGTTATTTTATAAGTCAAAAATATTTCTCTTTAAAAAAATTGAGTACAGATATTAAAGTAATACAATTTTGAGAAATAAGAAAGCAAAAGCATAATCTCAAAAATTAGAACTCATTAAGCTTTAGTGGATTGAAAATGTCCAATTATAGTTTATAGGTAAGCCCTTAAAGACATCCCATGGTTATGCATTTGTAGAATATTAATAGAAAAACTTGTTAGTGAGTGGCAAAGAAAGGTAGATATTTAATTCTTCATGTTTGCAGGATATGAGGAATGAGTCACATTTTCTAAAGAACTCGTATGAAATGTAATACTCTGAAATGCTTTGTATGAAATAGTTCTATTAAAAGTCATAAGACACATTAAAATTGTTATGAGTAAAATACATTAAATAAATACAATATTTAAACGAAAGTTAATAAGTTAGAAGAAATTCTTAATTTGCATATAAATACATAAGGTTTTTTTTTTAATGGTGCCATTTGTTGATACATGTAAACATGAAAATCAACATATTTTAATAAAATATTTTCACTGTAATTGGGAATTGACTTGCAATTACAGCAAATGCATGCAAAAATATCTTTTAATTTTATTTTTTAAAGAGCTGCTGTAGCAATGGCCAATGTGTAATTTAATGAAACAAAAGTATATTTTGCTAAATAAAAGGGATATTATTTTTGTTCTGCAATAATCATGCAATAACTTATCTTTTTGGTTTTGTTTTAAATTTTGAGATATATGAAAGTGATAAGAATTCAAAAATATAAGACTTCAGTGAAAAGTAATCCTCAAAACCAGATACCCTTATCTCCAAAGGAACTACTTGTGAAATATTACATAGATTTATGAATACACATATTTTATATATATATATATAAACCAATATCAAATATATGTGTATACACAAAATCAGATAATTTAGAGATTAGATTAGATAATTAAGTTTACTAACTCAACCTAGAAAAAGTGCTACATACGTCATTGCTGAATATCACTATGGTCACCTTGCAGTACTGCCCTTGGGAAGCTATGCACCAATGCCAGCACGTTGTCCATCCTTCAAAGGACTTTTTCTAGGATGAGTTGAAGAATTTGTCAAATGTCATCCCACTACAGCTCTGATGTCCATTCTAGAAAAAGAGTTCCAACATTGCTTTGCAGGGTGGACTAGGCTCTTAGCATTAGTGCATAGCTTCCCAAGAGGGAGTACTTCAAAGATGGTTGGAGTGATATCCAGCAATGAGCAGGTAGCACTTTTTCTGGGATGAGTTCTCAAACTTAATGGTCCAACCTTATATACAATGACAGCATTCCTAAAGAACAGCTTTGCATACTTATTTTTTTTTTTTTTGAGACAGAGCCTCAAGCTATCCCCCTGGGTAGAGTGCCATGGCATCACAGCTCACAGCAACCTCCAACTCCTGGGCTCAAGAGAGTCTCCTGCCTCAGCCTCCCAAGTAGCTGGAACCACAGTGCTGGCCACAACACCCGGCCATTTTTTGGTTGCAGCCATCATTGTTGTTTGGCAGGCCCGGGCTGGAGATTTGAACCTGCCACCTTAGGTGTATGTGGCTGGCGCCTTAGCAGCTTGAGACACAGGCACTGAGCCCATACTTATTTTTTGAATGAAAAAGTAAATGTGGAAGACTGTTTCCACAGAGTTGCCAGCATACCTGCTATGCCTTAACATGCCCATGTTCCTTACCAATATATTTTAAAAAGACATACTGTAAATTTTCAAGGATGGAAGACATAGAAGAAAATCATGGTATCATTTTAAATCTCAGGACTTTGAAATGGTTTTTTGTTGTATGAAATGCATGCCAGAGACTAATTCTAAAATAAATGTGACTCAGGAATTGGCAGTCTGTGAATAGAGTAGTTAGGAAATGTTCACATGTTAGAATCGTGAAGTAGAATTCTGTTACTGGTCTTTTAAATAAATCCAGTCTTTTTTATAACACATATTACATTTGTCCAACTGACATTTTTTAGGTTGAAAACATTTTTGACATTTTTTTCAACCACCACAATTTTAGGTAAGAAACAATCTCCTTCCTATGATAGATATAAAATTTCGCTTAAAAAAAGGCTAATGGCTGCAGACATATGATATTATCCTATTTATAAGCAATAACTGTTAGACATTCTTCATGGGAAAGAGAATATGATTAAATGATTTATTAACATTTAATCTACTCATTTTTTATTATCTTTTTTTTTTATGTTTTCTGCTACTCCCTGTTTTGGGTAAGTATATTTAGGTATAAGATGTTTATGGTTACAATCTATTGAAATGTATTACCTTGGTTCATATAATTCCTTAGAAAGTATACGGTATTTGTTGCTTCCGTGGTGTGATAACCTGTAAAATGGCTTGCAGTCACCCATGACTCTTATAATTCACAACTTTGTACAACTGTTCCTTTTTGAGTATGGATTGGATTTGGATATTATGATTTACTTAATCTCAATGGAAAAATGTAATGACATGACACTTTGGAGATTAGGCTTAAAAAGACTATGTCACCATTTGTCACCTCCTGGCCCCTGCACTTCACCCTCTCTCCTCTCTTGCTCTTCTGTGGGAAGCAAGCTGCCATGTTGCAGGTAACATCATAGCATAGAAAGACAAGCATGGCAAAGAGCTGGTATCTCTGCCAAATAGCCTGGTATGTCCTGAGACCTTTTAGCTGCCACTTCAGAGAAACTGGAAGTGGATCCTCCCAGGTGGAGCCCGTGACGACTGCAGTCCCAGATGATACCTGGGCTGAAACCCTGTGAGCAGCCCTGAGCCGGAAACACTGAGCTATTACCTGCTGGATTTTTGACTCACGGAAGCTACAAGATAATAACTGTATCATGTTCCAAACAACTAACTTTTGAGGTGATTTTTTTTTTATACAGAAATACATAACTACAATACCTAAAAATAGGTATTGTATTGTGGCATTCTTTAATAAAAGTGTATGAAAAACAGAAGAGAGCCGTAGTGCTAGAGATGAGAGAAATAAAAAGAAGCTGAATAGTTACTTTTCACACAAACAACTAAAAAAAAAATGTCCTGCAAGCATAGAGTCAGGTAACACTGAGAATACTCAGCTCTAAAAAAGGTATTGTCTTATACTGTAGACACCCAATATTCTTTTTTGCTTATTTTTTTTAACAAGTGGTTCTTAAAAGACAATGCAAAATACAGAAACATAGTCATTGCATAATTCACAGCATCCACAACACTTTTACGGGTTACTTTTACAGTGAGAGATAAATCTGAATCATGTGAGGTTTCTGAAGCCATTTATTATTTGTCTTGGGTTTACCCATCATACTAGCACATAGTTTGGCATGAAAATATAGATGATCAAATATATTTGTTGAGTGAAATAACAAACAAACAAAAATATTCCTGAAGGTTTATTATTTTCCTAAATTTTTGTGTGTTTTAACTTATGGACCAAACAGTTCAACTTTCCTAAAAAATGTAATAAATATAAATTATATATATTAAGTCCATCAATGAATGTTGCTTTAGGTTGTGTTTTTGTCTTTGCATTATGTAATTTCTTTTAACATCAGATTAGTATGAGGGTATGATTTTTTTATTGATTACAAAGTAGGTAGTATACTTACTTGTTTTTAATTGATTTCCATCTTAGCACAATTTTCCCTGAATAACTGTGAAACTTCACAGCAACGTGACGTAAACTCCCATAGCCTCATAACTCAGAACACAGATCACTTAGTAGTGTGTTTTAATATAATAAAGGCCCCATTGAAAAGAGTACATGTACTTTTATTGGGTGGATAGCATTATTCATAATATTTGTTCTAGTGGTGTGCTTTATGAATATTCTGTCAAATAAACCTTTAGGTCATATTGAAATAAAAATAATGATAGCAAACTAATTCTTCTCTTTGAAAATAATCTAGTACCTAATCTTTAGTTATGAAAAACTATTATTAAATTTATTCTTTTCCATGCATCTTCCCTTAATGAAATTGCAAGCATCTAATACATTGCTCTTAAACAATAAATAGCAAATGTTTGTAAACCAGACCATAGTAAGATGCTCGATTTAAAAAATTGCATTTTTGCCAGGATATTATTGCCACTAAATTAAGAGCACGGAGAAATAAATGAACGTAGCCTTAAGCAAAGGAAATATCTTATAACCATCTGATAAACATGGACAAAACAGATCTCCAATTCCATTTTTTAACTTTAAATTAGGTTTTGGTTCCTAATCTAATTTAGCTTCCTGTTTCTGCAGAAATATTCAAGATAACATTTCAACTCTCCAGTTCACTTAGTCTATCAAGTCGGGTCTTATCTTTATAATGAAGACCATACCTATTAAAGACATCAAAATTGTATCAAGCAGAATAATCTTTTTATTTTGCTTCTTGTCTACATGGCAGCACCATTCAGTAGGAACCTAGTAATTCTATCATGCAGTGAATCCACTTGTAATATGAAGTTAAACTCATGTTCAGGGAATGTTTTGATACAACTTATCTGGCTACAGTTTTAGAGATAGTTCCCAAATCATCCTATCAAGAATATTGTAAATTTATTTTACTTTTAAATATTCACTTATTCCTTCTGTCCCTTTTCTTGAAAAAAATACTCTTTTTGACTAAGATTTTGAACTCAAAAGTAATACGCTGGCACTTGCACTGATTTGAATGATATAGACTAACACTCTTATATATTTCATTATTTCATTTTTCCAGGAGTTGTGCATGTTTGTAAATGTGATTGAATTTTATTCAATTGTTTGATTCTTTTAAATTGTGGCATGTTTGTAATGTGTACTGCACATTTGTCAATTTGCTTTTGAAAATTACCTATACTCTAGTGTGTGCAATATTGGAGATGAAATATTTCTAGGCTTTTTTTCACAAGCATTCCGCATACTAGTGAATGGTATTGATCTACGTTTGCTTGACCAAGCAGAGACTCTCCCAGGATTTTAAATCCTATGCATATGACATAAGGACAAGAATAAGAAGTGGCTACTCATCATAGAAAATTGACCTGACTACTTTTATTTTTACAAACTCATCTGCTCTATTTTCTATTCCATAGACAACTGGAACTTCCTGCCTTATTGCCAAACCAAACCTCCTAACTATGATCTAGCTTAACTTTCTAGTATATTTCTTTTAATATCTAGTTCTTCAGAGTCAGTAACTATCGAATTTAACCAACAAACATAAATGACATAGAATGTGGTGGCATTCAAATTTTTAATGCAAAAAAATTTCATATTATCTTCACTATGAAGAAAATATTAAAATTGTGCATACCTTAATAAAATAATGATGCTTGCTCAACCCTAAATTGCGATAAATCTTAGTAACATCATTTTTAAACATATGATTATAATGAGCATCGACTTGACATGACTATAAAATTAATGGGAATAATTCCTGAAAATGTCTTAAAATGAAATAAAATCAGATAAATTATAAAATCTCATTACTTGAAATATATAATATAAATAAGCTAAGAATAATAACTACAGATTAAAAGTTAAAGGAAAAGTTGATGTTTTTAAGACAACAGAATAGGAGACTCTAGTGTTCATGCCCCAACAGAACACAGAATTTCACAAGAATACCTGTGCGTGAGCCCTGGAGTATAAATGGGAGGTTCCAGAATGCCAGTGGAGCAAAATATTTAAGAATGGATACATTGAAGACAATAAGAAGAATAGGTTCACTTCATTTCCATCTACTTTCAGCAAATGTGCCTAATTTGGTGTCAAATTATGCCATTTCAGAGCATTTTACCCACATGAAGAGTTAAAATGAAGTGAGTACCTCCCTCTCCTAGCTTAGTGGAGTACTGCCTATTAGGTCCAGTTCAATCCCACCCCACCCAGAACTGAAGGAGATGGGAATGGCTTAATTATTTAAGAATAGTAACTGTGAACAAGGAGAAGGCATGGGAATTCAGTGCATTTGGCACATGGTTCTCAACAGCAAGCCATGGATCTTGTTACCCATATACAAACTCCACCAAGAGTCCTTCCTACCCATGAAACTCACAAGTTGATCACCTATATTCTCCTAATCAGTAGTTTCCTCCAAGGCATCCTGTGTGCCTTTTCATGGAGGATACACTCACATCTCTATGCAAGGCCCCATCTATTCCTACTGACAACATATGGAGATCAACAGCGGTGCAGATTTTATCAACCAGCTCAACTCTACTGCTTTGGGACAGGCAATCTTGAATACTTTAGATCACTGCCATGGGGAAAATAAATGGGAAGTTTTTGTTTTCAACTGTGAATTTTCTGGGATTGAAAGAAAATATATAATCCTAAAACTTGCAGTTGAAGAGGAAACAAGAGTGAAGTGGGCACATCCATAGAAAATATCTGAGCAAACCCAAGAAGTTCTAGCTGGGATCACTGGTGAATATATTTCTCTCAAGAACCAATCAGTAACATCTTGGGGTGACTGCTTCATTAAGTAAAGATAGCAGTGCAAAGGTTCAGAGAATATGAAAAAATCAGGAAAATATGGCACTACAAATGAAATAAAATATAGCTCCAAGAGATGATACTGATACTTTCTGTAAGCTTCAGAGTAATCTCAAAGCATAAATATATAGTTACATAAAAAAGATAAAAACAAAGAAATTAAAGCATACCACCACAGAAAATTACAAAATCACAATGAAAGATAGAATGAAAGGAACAAAAGATCTATAGAACTCAAAAAGAGAAAGATTCACTTTAGAACAACAAATGAGTTATGTTGAATTGAAGGGAAATCAAGACATATCTTGAGTTATAAATGAAAACATATTAAAATTTATCAGATGTAGCAAAAGAAGTGCTAGGAGAAAAGTTTGTAGTGATAAATGCCTACATTAAGAAAAGTGAAATATGTCAAATAAGAAACCTAACTTTACAACAATAAAAAGTAGGAAAAATAGAATAAGCTAAGCCTAAAGTTAGCAGAAGAAAGGAAATAACAAAGATTAGAGTGAATTAATTTTATTTCATTTATTATTTAATGAAATAAAAACCAGAGAAAGAACAGAAAAATCAACACAATGAAGAGCTCTTTTTTAAAATAAAAATAAACAAAATTGATAAAACTTCAGCAAAACTAACCTAGAAAAAATGGGCAGAATTCAAATAAACATAATTATAAATGAAAGAGGAATATTAAAACGCATACTGCAGAAATGCAAAGGATCATAAAAGAATACTATAGACAATTATGGACTCTCAAATTTAATAACTTGAATAAATGGAACCATTTCTAGAAACATAAAACCTATCATGACTGAACCATAAAGAAATAGGAAATCTGAACAGATGCATAATGAGTAAGGAAAATGAATCAGCAATGAAAAAAATCTCAAAAATACAGAAAAGTACTGGCTAGAATGTACACATGATGAATTCTACTAAACATTTAACGAAGAATCAACGTCAATCGAGTTCTTTCAGAAATAGTGAAGAAGAAGAAATATTTCTAAACTCAAATTATGATGGAAAAGATCCAGATCCCTTAAGCCCAAAGGATTTCAAATATATTAAACATAAAGAGGTCTTCATTGAGACATCCTAATTAAGTTGCTACAAGTCAAAAAGAAAGAGAATTTTGCAAGCCACAAGAGAAAAGAGGCTTATCAAAGGAAATTACAGGTCAATAATCCTGAAGAAAATACATGCAAAATCCCCAGCAAAATACTAGCAAATAGCACATGAACAGAATTATATTCCATGATCAAGTAGAATTTACCCCAGGACTGAAAGAATGGTTAAATATATGCAAATCAACAGTATGGTACACCATATTAACAGAAAAAAGGAATTAAAAATCATCACAAGTTGCAGAAAACGTATTTTACAAAGTTTAGCATCCATTTATGATAAAAATTGCTCACAAAATAAGGTAAAAAATGAATGTCCTTCAACATAATAAAGACCATATGTCATACAGCTAACATCACATTCAATGATGAAGAGATAGAAACATTTTCCTATAACCAGAAACAAAACAAAGATGCTCCATTAGAGCAATTAGGCAAGGGAAAGGACAAAAGGCATTCATATCAGAAAAGAAGTCGTAAAAGTGTCTCTTTTGGCAGTAGGCATTGTATGCCTTTATCAAATCATCAACCTATAAATATGTACACCTATTTTGTACCTACAAATATTAAAATTAATTTGCATATGTAAAACGAATGAATTTAATAAATTTAAGGAAACAAAATCAACACACACAAATCAGTTTCAATTCTATATATTATAAAAAACTACAAAAAATATATTAATATAATTGAATTTATAAAAGTACAAAAAAGAATAAATGACAAGGTATGAATTCACCTGAGGGAAAACACCAGTACACTGAAGACTATAAATATTAATAAAAGAAAGTAAAGTAAACATATAAACAAGTGAAAAGATATCCCAGTCATGGATTGAAATCATCAACACAGTTAAAATGTCTGTTCTACTGAAAGTGATCTACACATTCAATGAAATCTCTATCAAAATCCCAAAGATATTTTTTCCATGAAGAGACAAAAGTCATCATAAAATTTATATAGAACAAAAATATATTCTAAATAAATAGAAAAATCTTGAGCATGAAGAACAATGGTGTAGGCATCACCTTTCTGATTTCAAATTATGTCACAAAGCTACATCAGTCAAAATAGTATGGTGGTACAAAAAAAATCAGTCTATAGAAAAATGGAATAGAATGGGGACTCAGAAATAAACCCATATCTATCTGGTTATTGGTCAACAAATCTTTGATAAATGTGCCAAGAATATATAATTGTGAAAAAGATAGTGTCTTCAATAATTGCTGTTGCTTGTGTATTCTGTAACAAACAAGTAGTAAATGATTATGTATTCAAAAAAGGAGGGGAAAAAAGGAAAAGAAAATAGTGACTAATTCTCATATAAATTGTATTTAATTTTGACCAAAGTACATTACTTAAACATTAATTTTTAATTCAACATGTTAATATGTTGTTTATCATATTGCATCCTCATTTATAAGTGAAATATGTTTGTAATTTCACTTTTATAATAATATATTTTCTCCAATTTTAATATCAGGTATATTCAGATTAAGTAGAATGATTTTGAAGTATTTCTTTTTCTATTGTCTATAAGATTTGGTATGATCTGTTTTTTTTTTTTTTTGAAATTATCTTTTACTTTTACTTATAAATATTAGTTGTGTATTTTTTTTGAGACTTTGGAAAAAATAAAATAAGAAGTTAACCGATCAAAGTATTCTATAATAGATATACATCTATCTGACAATGAGAATATTACTTTCTTTGCATTATTACTATTATTATTGCCTAATACTTCATTGCAGCAATTGTCTGATTTCTTTTCTGAATATATTTATCTTCTTTCGTTTTTTATGAGATTTTTGTTCTCAGTCCTTATGTTAAATATCATTATTGTCATTAAATTTAGCCTTTTAATTCTGTGAAGGCAAAAGTGGAAACCTAATATACACATATATATGTAAGAAAAATAAATTTAAAAAATATAATAATTGCTGTTGGGGAAATTGGATATCCATATGCAAAAGAATGAAACTGAACCCTGTTTTACACCATACACAAAAATCAAATCAAACTGAAACTGGATTAAGAAACTAAACAAAAAGCTGAACTTTAAAACCCTAGGAAGACTTATGGGTGTTGATTTGTAACCTGAGACGCTGCTGTATTCCTTGATCACTTCTAGGAGTTTTGTAGTAGAGTCCCTGGTGTTTTCTAGATATATGATCATATCATCTGCAAAGAGTGAGAGTTTGATCTCTTCAGATCCTATGTGAATACCCTTGATTGCTTTTTCTTCCGAATTGCTATGGCTAAGACTTCCATTACGATGTTGAAGAGCAATGGGGACAGTGGGCAACCTTGCCTGGTCCCTGATCTGAGTGGAAATGGTTTCAATTTAATTCCATTCAATATGATACTGGCTGTGGGTTTGCTGTAGATGGCCTCTATCAACTTGAGAAAAGTCCCTTCTTTGCCTATTTTCTTAAGTGTTCTAATCATGAATGGATGCTAGATATTGTCAAAAGCTTTTTCTGCATCAATTGAGAGGATCATATGGTCTTTGTTTTTTAATTTGTTTATGTGGTGGATTATGTTTATAGATTTGTATATGTTGAACCAGCCTTGAGATCCTGGGATAAAACTCACTTGGTCATGGTGTATAATTTGCTTGATGTGTTGCTGGATTCTGTTTGTTAGGATCTTGTTGAATATTTTTGCATCAATATTCATTAGAGATACTGGTCTATAATTTTCTTTTCTTGTTGGATCTTTACCTGGTTTGGGGATCAAGGTGATGTTTGCTTCATAGAATGTGTTGGGTAGTATTCTGTCTTTTTCTATCTTTTGGAAAAGGTTAAATAATATAGGTATTAGCTCTTCTTTAAAAGTTTGGTAGAATTCTGCCGTGAAGCCATACTGTGTGATTTTAAACGATTACACTGCCAGTGAGAACTCGTCAGCTAATGGTAGCTTCCATGTACTGCAAAAAGAATTTATCAATTATTTTGCTTTAAGAATGAAAATAATTCTTAAGAGTGAAATAAGTGTTCCCCACAGTAAAAGTACTCTTGTACCATTAAAAAAGTGGAACAGATAAGAAAATCTTCAGTCTCTATCTCTGATCCTTAATCATATAATTCTGCAGAGCATATTTCTTTTGAGGCTCAGCTTTTATAGAAGTAAAATGGGAACAGAAACAACTTCTCTGAGGTCAAAGATTTTTTGTGAGAATAAAAGGCAATGGATGTTTTTGAAAATGTTTCATAAATATCACAAAGTACCATAAGTATAAATGTAAAAGGAATGCTTGCTTTTTAAATAAATACTTCTCTGTTTCCAATGCTTGTTTGGCTTTAAAATTTTAATATTTTCTGTTACTCAATACTTGACTACTGGCATTCTTTTATAAATATTTTCTGTAAAATGTTGTATGGGAATAGGATCATAATTTAATGTGCTCAGTTTTTTGATTCAAAATACTCCATTGCGGTTATTTAGGAAGGAAATAATTATAGTCTTATTTAGATTTTATGCAAATCATGAAATCATGATAATTAAATATTTGGATTAAATAAGATAATGTATGAAGGCTAATTTTTATTGTAGTTGTACTGTTAATATTCTCCTTCATTTAGTCAAACGTACTAATAGTTCCCAATCTGAAGTGAACCATTATCCAGGTAAGAAAAAAAAACTGTTTCAGGAAATTTGGCATATAAATTCATGTATTCCATCATTATCCTCCGTATGGTTTGGAAAATGTGTTTTTAAATTACCTAGGAAGAAACTGGTTGATTTTATTCTTTTTTTTTTCTAAGTCTCAGATAAAAATAAAGGGAAACAAGTAAGGAAAAACAAAGACAATAAAAAAGAAATTGTACTCAAGTCACATAGGCATCTAAAGTCTGAGATTTATGTGAAATCTTCTGTTTGGTAGAGGATATAGAGGAGAGAAAGGAATATTGAATTTCTGACAGTCTACCAATGTGGCGAGCATGCATTTATTTTTTTTCCCTTGTACTTTCTTCATCGAAACCAGTACATTATCAAATTATCATACAAATGATTTAAAAACACAAACACACACTTGCCATTTATTTTCTATTAGTTCCTTTCCTCTTGAGTTTACTGCCCTACACAAAGCTATTTTAACCTCCTCCTGTCTCTGACAGGGGGAACATCTTGACATGATTCCAATTCCAGTTCTAATGTGCTGGAAGAATAAAAACACATTTACTTAGAAATCCTAAAGCATATTAATGATATGATAGAAAGACATCGGGCTTCAGATAAGTCCATTAATGGTACCTTTGTTAACATGTTTCAGCGTGAGTGCGTGATGAAGGTTTCACTCGGTGCCGACGGCAGCTATAGTCACTGCAGCTGCCAAGAAAAATAGCAAAATATTTTCAACACTGAAGCAAACAGCAAGCCTGCCACATTTTGTTGCTTCTTCATCTTTCATATTTTGTTCTGTTGTATTTCTTGCTTTAAGTGCATAAGGAAATACCATCATCATTGTCATCAACCCTAGATCGAAGTTGAGAGAAAGAAAAAAACCATATCGTAGCATCGATTTTTCAGACCATTTCATTGTGGATGATCAAAAAAAAAAGAGGATCTTTATTGGCTCTGTCATTGGAAGTTGGCTGCTGTGCATCTTCTGTGAAGACAGACAGGTCTCTGTGTTCTGGGGTTTATTACAGCAATAAACCTTAACAGTAAGAACGTCCACACCAGGATTTGTGCATCATGAACAGGGCAGAGCCCATTGGCCTGGTCTCCCATCAGCTTTGTGGATGCTCCAATTTCACCAAGGCTGTGGGTGGACTAAGCAACAGGACTTTAGAATGGGCATCACTCGAGAGGGTGACACTTCTGGCAGCCATGAGCATGCCAGTCCTCAGAAAACTGTGCAGTGTGAGTGACAAATAAAGACTTCATTTAAACTATGAATCCTAAAATGTGAGTGTATGTTATTGTGAGGGGGCTTTATTTTCTTTATACTCTGCTGATTTCAGCTTGTTTTAGACCTGTAGCACAAACAAGCTGCCAATAGTCAGGTAGGATTTTCTTTTTCCTCCTTTCACTCACGATTTAAATTTGCTTACTGTGGTGGCAAGGTAGAGGCCATGACACGTGACCCATGGTGAAAAGCTGCAAAAGAAGGGGATTTTGGGAGTCAGAGGGCACGCTGGATTCCTGCCCTGTCTGACCCCTAGCGCACGTAGTACTCACAGAATCAGTAGCATTCAAAATGCTGACAGCAAGTTCGTAAGAGGTCAGCAACCGGAGTACCTGCAGGAGCAACGAGGGACCAAACCTATAAGAATCATGATAAATGATTAGCTAGATGGTGGCCACAATTGAAATGCAACTGCTCATTTAGTTCACTTTTGGGATTCTTTTTTGCGTGTGTGACATGTGCCCAAATCAGTAGTGAATATTTTTCTTTTGTTGTAGAAAAAAAATATATAAAAGACTCAGAAGAAATCAAGCCCTGGGATGCTTGAATAAGGATTTGACCATGAATAAAAACGTGATTTGAGGAAAGAGTGGAATAGAGCATTCCAGTTCTGTTAGCTCTATCTCCTTTGGTGGCTTATTTCTTTCTGAGAATCACGAGGCCACTTACCATTGTCATTTTTTCTTTCTCTTCTAGGCAATTCGGAGTATTTTCCAGTCACTGGCACTTTATATACTTTCCATGTACCGGGTAACACCAGGCCAGAGAAATGTTAATGTGACAACTTCATTGATGTTTACTGGGCAGCTACTATGGAAACTGGGCGGAACAAGATTGGAACAATATGTTCTTTGTCCTCTGCAGCCCAATTTGGAAAGGAGAATGAAGCTTTGAATAAAATATGAGTTGATTGAAATTTATTAATATATTACAAAATATATTTTTGGTTTCTATCACCATTTTTTTTTTTTTTTTGCAGTTTTTGGCTGGGGCTGGGTTTGAACCTGGCACTTCCGGCATATGGGGCCAGCACCCTACTCCTTTGAGCCACAGGCACCGCCCTCTATCACCATTCCTATCAGGAAAGAGAAGTGGGTGGCTCCAGGAACCCTGTTCATATATTCATGCCATCTTAAATTTGCCCCTGGTTTCCTAGTTATAATATATCTAGAAAATCTTTAAAGGAGATTCAGGCTTTATGGGGGCTGAATCTTATTAAATGTAGAGTGTTTCTTTAGGAAAAAAGATACAAAGTGCTCGCAAGTGAGAAGATCTACCTGAAAGTAATTGTCCAAAA
This sequence comes from Galagoides demidoff, assembly GCA_963574575.1. Classification (NCBI taxonomy): domain Eukaryota; kingdom Metazoa; phylum Chordata; class Mammalia; order Primates; family Galagidae; genus Galagoides; species Galagoides demidoff. The sequence goes on along the minus strand of CAUYQV010014641.1, from coordinate 16,181 downwards.
TGTTGGAAGCAAATGTACGGACCCTGGTGTATTCTGATTTCTTTTCTGAGTGGAAGACACCATACGAATTGTACCAATTCCCAAAGAGGTCGAGTTGTTTTTAGTCTGCAGCAAAATTACTGACCACGGTGTATTCTGATTTCTTTTCTGAGTGGAAGACACCATTATCAATCATACCAATTCCAAAAAAGGTCAGGTTGTTTTTAGTTTGCAGTAAAATTAGTGCATGTATATGACAGCCTCTAAATGCTTCCCTTAGACTTTAAGGTTTAAGTTCAGTATAAAAGATGATGTTTCTAAACGTATTTACTACTTGCATATTACTTTATATATAAAAATATATAGGCACATGTAGTTATCAGTACAATTTAAAGCATTTACAGATATATTGGAGAGATAATAAAAAGTAAAAGAATAGGAAAATGAAAAAATAAAGGAAAAGTAAGTGAAAGCTTTAGGAGAGCTCTTCAATGAAAAGCAGAAATTAAAACTTTAAATAAAAAATAAGTAAAGTCTAATACATGTGTGCACAGACAAATGACATAACTTAAATGCTATTTACCCACCTTCCTTGCACAAACTTTCAGGATTTAAATATAAATGAGGCCATAATGGCAATAGTTGAATGATTAAAAATACTGCTGGATATACAATAAGCTTCACACACATTTGATTACTGGGAGGCATTTAAAGTCAGCAGTGTATGGTTTATTGTAAATGTGATGGTGGGTGAGCGGTTATCAAATCTGGTATTAACCAAAACACTTCAGCTAAGGAGAACTGATGTTTACATCTGTTTATATTTCTTTAAATCTTGTTTGGGGTATTTTCTTATGATTGTGTCTCATCACTATCAGAAGACATTTAAAATTTGTATTCTATCATAGTTAATAAATGAGTAAAACATCTGACTTTTTTTGGTAGTATTTTTGTTGAACTCTACTAGAGGGCAATTACAAATAATGGGACATACGTGCATTCTGATCATTGGTGCACAACAGGATGAAATTTTATCAAAGTGACTGATCTAGTAATCAGTATGTAGATTTAGGAAGAGAATTCAATACTTAACTCCAATTACGAAGTTGTAAGAATAGTAGAAGAAACCCCTATCCACCCTTTCATCCAGATACATTCTTTTAAAAAATTTTTACATTTTCATTTATTAAAGGCACATATTAGTTGTATATATTTACAGGGCCTATATGATATTTTTAATTTTTTGATTTTTTTTTTTTTTTGTAGTTTTTGACCAGGGCTGGGTTTGAAACCAACACCTCTGGCATATGGGTCTGGCTCCCTACTCTTTTGAGCCACAGGCGCCGCCCCCCCCAATATGACGTTTTAATGTCAAATCAGGGCAATTGGGTATCCATCATCATTTCTCAGTGTTAGAACATTATGTTAAATAAAATAAACCGGCATAGAAAGTCGAATATTGCATGTTCTCAGTCATACGTAGGAGCTAAACCCAAACAAATGAGTTCATGATTATAGAGAGTAGAATGATAGTTACCAGGGAAGCTTAGAAGGGTAAGGGGAGAGAGAATCAAATGGGATAATGGGTACAAAATTTCAGTTAGGCAGAATGAATGAATAATATTTAGTATTTGGCAGAGAATTCCTTCTAATTTGGAGCATTAATAGCATACTCTCCTCTCTCTCTCTCTTTTATCTTTGTCTCTCTTTTTTCTAAACTATTAGCAATGTCATCATATCCTCTTTAAATTAAAAAATTCATGGAACATTTCCTAAAAACCAGGACCTTCTCTTATGTAATCACATTCTATTGTATACTTACAATACAATTATCAAAATCAAGAAATTGTAAAGTATATTTAAAAAATTTTTAATTATAAAATACACTAGAAATTATTTTTAATGGATTTGACATAGATCTGGAAATACATGGCGCAAATAAAAGCATACCTTCTTTGTGTAAGTTATTGGCATATTCTCAAGGAGAAAAGATGAGATTCCGGGGCCAGGCTTTTCAACTCGTTATTAACATGAACAACAGCTGGCAGGAAAGCAACAGTACCTGGGCTCTATATTTCAGTGGGGACCTACATTTCAACAATTTTAGAATTAATTTCAAATCTAGTCCCTTGTATGAGTTTATTCTTTCCTGATAAACTTACCTCAGTGTCTGTCCACTCTTCCAGTGAAAGTCATTTTCTTCCACCTTCTTACTCAGTTGTCAATTGGTTTATTGGTGTAACTGCTGCTACTATTTTATCATGGATAATGGTGGATCAAGGTACCAAAAAAGTGAATCATTTTTTATTCCCTAAACCAATAATATTAAGAAAGTAGGGTGTCTAGCGGAGTACTCTGCAAATAATACTTAAAAAATACAGATATGTAAAAGTATCTTTGCTTTTAAGGACCTTCAAAGCTAATAGACAGACAGACCTCTCCCATGAGAAGCATATATTATATATAAAATAGATTAAAAGCATACTAGGGATTTGGGGGAGGGAAAACTATTTCTACTTGGGTGATCAGAGAAGACTCTTTGAAAGAGTTGGCATTTGTGACATACTGTGAAAGATGCATAGGGTTTCCATGGGTGATCATAGACGGTAAGAGCAGTTTAAAGGGATGTTTGTGGGATGCCAAAAAGCAGAAAATTGCTAGACGACGAGTGTAATGTAATGAGGAGTCTGATAAGTAGGTGGTTTAGATTAAGCAACCATGAAAAACTATTCCTGGAACAATTGTCAAAGGCTATAAATTTTTGGAAAAGGAATTTAGATAGTTCTAAGAAAGTCTAAAGAGCCATACACATGATTTCATTTTTTAAATAGGTGATACATTTATGTCATTCAAAGTTGGAAAAATTTTCCATTCTATTCTTATCTACTGTCTGCCCAGTTCTCATCTTTCTCAACAGAGTATGTGCTGTTCTCGGTGTCTTAAGTATCTTAGGTATAGATAAGAAATATAAATACAAATTATCAATTTCCTTTATTTTAGTACCATGATGTATGCCCTTTCTGTACCTTGCTTTGTTCAGTAACACATATCTTGAAGAGGTTTTCATGTTAGAGCATGTAGAAAATTTTCATTACTATACAAGTATCGATAGGTTTGGTTTTCTATAATTTTGCTAATATATTTTTGCAGTGAATATAATTATATATAAGTCACATTATTTGAAGTAGTTATGTAGGATAAGCTGTCTGAAGTATAATGGATTGGGAATGCATGTATGCATTACCAAGTTGCCATGGATAGATGTACACCAATTTACCCATTGGGTCCATGGATGGGAGCATTCATCTTTCTGTGTTTCTCTATATGTTTACAAAAGCTGCTGTTATCAAATTGTCACTCTAATAGGTGAAAAAAAATCATTAGCCTATACTTTTATTAGCATTTTTAATGGGTGATCTCAAACATTCTTTTATATCCTTAAAAGTCATTTGTGTTCACTGTTTATTTATGTATTAAATCATTGCTGTGTACATTAATGCAGTCATGGGGTACAATGTGCTGGTTTTACATACAATTTGAAATGTTTTCATCAAACTGGTTAGCATAGCCTTTGTGGAATTCTCTTAGTTATTGTGTTAAGACATTTACATTCTACATTTAGTAAGTTTCACATGTATGTTTCTTTATATATTTTTTCCTTTTGATTGTGACTTTTTTGCTTGTATTTCAAGGAATACTTCATAATTAAAATACCATATAAAAGAAAATATTTCATTTCTATTGATTACTTATAGTTTTGCTTTGTTTATAATATTTTCTGTTCTGTGAAGCTCATACTTAATGTATTTACATTTATTAATCTGTAATCTTATGGCTTCTGAACTTTTAGTCATAGTTAGATAGAACTTAACCACTTAAGTTTATAAACAAATGCCCCATGTTTTATTCCACACCCTGTATGGTTTTAGTTGTTATATTAAATGTTTTAATTCTTTTGGAAATCTTATTATAAGCATCAGGAGCTGTGGATCAACCCAAATTATTTTTCCACTAATTGACAATTTATTTCTCTATGTTCATTTGATCCATAAATAATATTTATCTTTTCTTATTCTGTTTTACTTACCAATCTCTCTGTTCATAGGCTATATTTTATGTTTTATTTATGAAGAATTATTATCAAATAACCCATGATGTTTTAATAGATGAATTAGCATATGAAAATATAGAGATCCCTGAAATATGGTGATGGCACAAATTAGAAAGGAAGTCAGTTTACAAGGGTATAATGGTGAACTCACACCATTTCCCCAGAGGTTGGGTGTTAACAAAAGGTAAGGAGAGAATACAAACTATCAATTCCTAAACCTGAGAAACTGAAATAGAAAAATCTGCAGATGTTGTAGAATTTTGGTTAGAAAGATAAAACAAGTCCAGATTCAGTAACAAATTACAAGATCTATTAAAATCCTCCCTGAGAAACCCTTTGTTGGTGTTCTCTATCACTGACATATATTTGGATCTTCTTGTACTATAATTTATACCTAGTATCTCTATCTTCTAGTTGCAAGTAAAAGAAAGCCTACCTCATCAATGAAGGGATTATATATTTAGAAGTAGATAGGGATGTTTTCAGCAGTGGTTGATTTGGGTTCAGAGATCTTAGCAAAGAAACACATTCTTTCTGCCTCTCTACTCCACAGTCCAACTATCAGCTTTATCCCACATCTGGTTTCCCTTCTAGCAAAACATCATGGCTAGGAGCAGTGAGTCCTACAGAGGAGCAGTGAGTCCTACAGTATTTTTCATGGAAACCCAGCAAATAAAAGGGAAGTAGTGTTTCTGTTTTATGAATAAAAACCATTCTCTTCCATATAATTGAAACTATTTCTATTATCTACTTATTCCCAGATAACAACTGGACAAATCCATGTGAGGACTAACATACATGTATTTCTAGGAGGAAAATAAAACCACACAAACAACAGGAAAGGAAGTATCAGGATTGCCTTGGAACAAATAAGGTATCTAGGGCCTCAACCTAGAACTGAGAGAAAGGCCAGTTTTTCTTAAGTTACAAGAACTATTTAGAAATATAATAAATATCTGATTGAAATACAGAGTCTGTTAGAAACGAAAAATATATGTGAGTCAGACAACCCACAGCATCTCCTGCGTTGCTTTCTGGAGAATTCTATCAGAAGTCTTCACTGAATTCTCTACCTCTATCCATCGTTGTGGCTGATCCCCTTTCTTCCCCTTATAAAATTTATCTGTGTGTGAATCGGGTTTGTGATTCTAATTTCTGTGCTTCCAAATGGCTTCTAACTACTTGATAACCTTCTCTAACCCGCAATTTTTAATAGCTGATAAGACATCTTTCTCCCAGTTGTAGAAATGACTTCAGAAGCTAATGATTTAATCAAGATATAAAAGTGAAATGGGTTGTTGTGTTCACCCAAGTTTTATGTTATGGTCTATGTGGTGACACACATATCTTTTAAGATTTATTTGCTTAATCCAAAGCTATGATTAAAATTGTGATTTCTTTTACTATAGGAGAATTACTATTAGAAATATGTTTGCTTTTAGAGGAAGAGATGCTTCATCGGTCTCCAGTGAATATTATACTTTTGCTACCTAAATTTAGGTTTGCATAAAAATTGAATGTTTGATATCACCTCAGAATTAATTAGAAGTTAGAGTACTTTGTTTCTTTAATACAGCTTTTGTGAGGATTCATTTCATCTCTTACCCTTCCTGGTCACATCTTAGTTGTTCCTTCAAAGCCCCTCTATTCTGTATGCCTTTGACACATATAAGAGGTGACCAACTTCCTTTATACTTGAGAGATAAAATTTAAGACACTGTAAAAAAACAAACAAACAAAAATAAAAAACCTAAATCCTTCACCGGGAAAGAAGGGATACAGAGCCAAAATGCTATCCAGACTCTTCCTTTGTAGAAGGGATATCCAGGAAATAAAAATCATATTCATTGTCATTATGAATTCTGTTCCTCTCTAATCCGTTTTTTTGAAGCTCTAATCCTCAGTGTGCTCATATTTGGAAATAGGGCCTTAAAAGAGACAATTAAAGTTATGTGAGGTCGTAACAGTGAAGACCCTAACCCAATGGGACAGATGTCCTTATAAGAAGAGGAAGAGACACTTAGTGGTGTGTTTGCACCAAGGAAAGGCCATATGAGGACCCAGCAAGAAGGTAGCCATCTGCAAGCAAAGGAGAGAGGCCTCAGGAGAAGGAGACCAATGTTATACCTTGACTTTAGAATTCTAGCCTCCATAATGGTGAGAAAATAAATTTTTCAACTGATGATACTTTGTTATGGTAGCCCTAGCACGCTAATGCACTTTTAAACATACTAATGGTCAACTTCCTAGGAAACAAGCTTATGGTATTAGGTGGTGGGAGAATATTTACAGGACATTGTTAGCAGGATGGACTTGGCTGCCTCACATTTCTTGTGTCAAAAAAACCCTAGAATCTATAGGCGTATGGGGCATAACTTCCTGGGTAATTTGCAAACTGTGTGCCTGTTTGTGTATAAAGTAGAGATGTCCCATACCTTTTATCTTTTGTTAGTAAGGTGCCAAAGCCTATTCAATACAGTGAGAGGAGTCCTAGCAGTCCTAGATCTCTCTCGTTTCTCTCTGGGCCTTTAGCTGCTAGACATTTATGTTCTCAAAATGATTAATAAACCTCTTATTCATTTGAATCTGACTTGACATTTTGATGGTTTGTATTATCATACTGGTCAAATTAGGAGTTATTTCTTGTAGAATATGTGATTCCTAGGAGAGTGTGTTAGAGTTTTCCTATGTGAAGTTTATTTAGAGAGAAATAGATACTTATTTTTACCTGATGATGAACCATGTAGAATAGTGACTTTTCTACATGTCTCAGGGGTTAGAAGACGTTAGGTGTGAGAGTTAGACAAAGTGACTACACTTCAATAATGCACATCCTTACATCAACTCAACTGGCAGGAATATCCACTGAGTAGAAATATTTTGAGTGTGTGGTATCAAGGATAAATATGGTATAATATTCCAATTAAAATAAATGATCTTCAGTTTTCTTTATCAGATTATTATTGCATTGGAAATGAGCCTAAGAGGTTATATTTAAATAGTCTTCTTCAAGAGTTTCTGATACTTTACTTAGAAAGATGTGCTCCAGATCCTTCCAGGTAAATACAAAAGACCTTTCTTTATGGCTAAATAGTACTTTATGGTTTACATAAACCATAGTTTATGAATCCATTCATGGGTTGATGGGCACTTAGGCTGTTTTCACATCTTTGTAACTCTGAATTGAGCTGCCTTAAGCATTCAAGTGAAAATGTCCTTATAGTAAATTGATTGTTTTCTTCTGGGTAGATAGCTAGTAATGGGATTGTATTATCAAAGGGATCGTTGAGGATTCTTCACACTTTTGTATTTACCTGGAAGGATTTGGAGAACATCTTTCTATGTAAAGCATCACCAGACTACTAACACAAGCATTAAATGTACTTGGAATTAATATAAAACTAGTAGAGGAACAACTATGACACCTATAGGAGAGGAAAACACACTTAAATTCAAGAATGGGGTGGTGTGGTAATCTCTAAACCACTAGGTACAATATAGGGGTATAGCACATCTCCTGGGTGAAGGACACAAGAGTAAGTTGGATTTCACCTAACAAACACAATGTCTCCTAATTGTATGTATGCTTATATTAATCTGAATTTTTTTTATAAAAAGAGCTTCTGATTATATACATCAGAAAAGAAAAATTACTTAAGCATAATATATATTCAAAGGAGGCTCCCAAACATACTATGTATCACAAAGTATAACAACCCTCACAGTCAAAATGATCTATGTAACATTTCAGTGTACACCATTCCTCTTGTAATTGAAAAACATTCCCTAATATCTCGCCTTTAGTAGACAGAAAAAAACAACATAAAACAAAAATAGCTACTGACCATTTCAAGCCCCTATTTATTTATACAATACATTGTATTCCAGTAAACTTCAAATATAATGCCTGTGTGTACATGTATATACTCTTAATAATAAAAATAATAGCTATCCCATAATGATGCCAGTCTACTTTGATGCTGTTAACTATATTTATGATAGAATAGATAGAAAGTATTATTTGCCTTTAAAACTATATTGATAATATTCACAGAGATTTTGAAAAACACATTAATGAAATATACAAAATGGTCATCTTTATGTTAAAAGTACCATTGTATTTGGAAAAAACAATTTGATGTTTGGATAATGTTTTTAAGGATGTTTACTTTGTCCATATCTCTATCCTAACCACCCTAGCTAGCTGTGAAGCTGTATTATTCTTTAAAATTTTCATGGGAAGGCCATCCAACAATTTCCTTTGGCATTACATGTAAAGTAATTTACACTCGGAATACCCTCTTCATGTCTAAATGAAAATATTTAGCTGTAATTCAAGACGATTGATTCCAGTTCCTTGTTTTCCCCCTCCCTCAATCTTCTGCAATACCTGAAGTGTCAGTAAGTTATCTGCATCTCTACTTTGAGGGAACAAAGTTCTCTGCATCTCTAGTCTTTCGGGAACAAAGATACCATAAGATGCATTATCTTAAGGCAAAGGTTTGTTTCAACTGTGAACATATTCAAACACTGTAGGAGGCCATCAAAAGAGATCTGTTTCATTGTAAAAGGCATTTTAGCATGAGTCAAATCACATGACAGTCAATTTTATTCTTTTATTACAAGTACATATATACAATGCATTGCATCTGTGGGAGAACTTCTCTTCCTACCCGGCCTTATCCTTTCTTCTTTCAATTTTCATAATGTCATTTTGTTGTTGTTGTTGTTGTTGTTCGTTTGTTTCTTTTTTTTTAAGTAATGACTATGTATTAGTCAATTTTAGGATCACAAATTTTATCAAAGAAAATTTACATAAAGAATATCTAAAATATTGGCACTAATGAGAAAATCTGTGAACCACCCAGTCCTACTTTATTAGACTTATTTTGGGGGGGGGGTGTGCATCTATCTGATATCAGCCATTTTTCCAAGTCATTGTGAAACTACGTGCTGATCTGAAATGTAAACATATGCCATTCTTAGCCTGTATTTTAATTGTTGTTCTCCAGACAATGGCATTCAGCACAGAATGAAAAATGCATTGCAATGGAAGGAAGGAAATTGAGTTCTGCCACTGACTTACTACGTGAACCTGACCGCACAGACACTCCCAGCATATCCAACTTTGTGTAGGTGGAAAATGAAGGTGTTTGATTTTATTTGGCTTCTAAGACATCTCCGTGATAGTCTCTGAAGCCCTGGATGATTTCTGTCCTAATCTATTGCATAACAATGCAGCAGGTGAAAACATTCACGCTTAACCCCAAAGATTATCCTCTGATATGTGGGTCTTAATGTATACAATTCCTTTTTTTTTTTTTTTTTAACTCAGGAGAGAAAATGTGTTTCCTAAGATGGACAAATACGAAACTATTTTTTACAACAAAAATGTATTGCATTGAGGGAATCATGTGAACCTATATAGATACTTGTTTTGGATGAAATAGACCGTATTCCATAGCTTCTTGCATCAATAATTTTATCACTTAGTAAGTGAAATAAAATAATTACCCAGAAAATGTTCAGTAGCCAACATTACCTGTCCTAAGTGAGGTATAGAGAGAGAGGTAAGAAGGGACCAAGCAAATGTTAAAATGTTAAAAAAAAAAAAAGACCCAATCACTGGTGCTGGTGTTAAGGATCAAATAAATTGAACAGGTGTAAGTGAGATTCAAGAAGGAAATAAACGTGTATCCCTGGGATCTTCCCATTTTTGAGAACATATTGTATTCTCATCTCTTTGCTTAGTGGTGTGTGGTTCACCATCCCTTTAAAATAGTCACAGTAAAACTTTCATTGAAATCTTAGATTTTGTCAATCACAGCAGACAATAGTGGAATTATATGTCCTGTGAACAGGAGTGCTCATAATTTTGGAAACAAGCCACAAGGAAAGAGATCCTCTGAGCTGTTAGAAACAAAGGATTTCTTTATCTCTCTTTCTTCTCTCATACCTCCATTAAGGTTGTCTTTTCTCCTTTAAAGCTGTAAGAAATATTCTGAATACTAATGTGATAGAACCAGATGCAATCCCCACGTACCATATTTGCTTAATGATAAATACCTAGTCCTTACCTTTAAGGAGATTTAGACAATTCAGTTTGTCCTTTAGCCTTGGGGTAGTCAGGAAAGTTAGGCACAGTGTTTTAATGCTCATTCCTCCTCTTTTGCTGTTAGCTATCATTAATCCCTAATGCCTGGAACTGCATAAATTTCTTCTACAAAGGAAGCCCACAGGTCGTTTTTATTTGGAGCACTTTTTTTTTTATATGCGCCACAATATATTCCGTTATGTATTACCTCGTCTGAATGCAAAACTGTTTTATATGCAGATTTAAGGTAATGAGCACTCAAGTTTAAAAAATGGCTCTGGTATCCTGTAGCTTCTCAATAATAATATACTCTTACATTCCAACAGAGAAGGATGGATTATGGGTTTTTCAATTTGCATCAGGCATATTAATTGCAGAGTAGGGCTTCCACATAAAATATCAATGTACTGGAACAAACTGTTAATGTACCAGAATATGAACACTTACATTCATTTCTGGAGCTTTAAAAGGAATCATCCTTTTTTTTTCCCCTTATACCTCTGGAGATGGTAAGATGGTACAGTTTTTTAGTCAGTTAATGAGAACTATGTAACCATCCTTTCTTCAAAAAATCCCTAATTAGATTAAGTACAATAGGGATTTTTCTTTTTTTTTTTTTTTTTAGTCATTTCTGCTGGGGAACAATACAACAAGCCATTAGGGAAAGAGAATTATTTAGAGGGTTTGAAAGAAACTTATTTTAGAGTTTCTTTCAAGAAACATGACATGGAAGATCAACTTTATGTTGTAGTTGGAGGCAGAGAAGCCACTCGACTTTTATTTGCATTATATTTCTCAGCTGTGAAGAGAAGACCTAAACTAGTAAAACTGTAATTGAGAGTTTTATAAGTAATTTTCAGCTGAGGTTTTGCACTGCAGGTTTAATTGTAGAGAACTGTGTATTACGGTACTCCGTTTCATGGAAGTATTTGAATTAAACATTCTCTTGTCAGCATCAAATCATGGCTGTCCATTTATAAAAAGATTGCTGTAATAAACACATAAAAACTCTTGCGTGTTTTAAAAAATGCCTTTTAGGTTCGGGAACCGATATGAATTACATACACGTTGGTTAGAGTACACATCTGAATATTTCAAGATATGTTCTCTATATTCTTTACTATGTACCTTTTCTCTGTTGAAAAAAATAAAGCAGCAGGAAGAGATAAAGTCCAGACTTAAACATAAACTACATTGTTTCCTGGAAACCTGCGCTTAATATGCAAATGCTAAATAATTGGTAAATAGTCACGGAACAAAAGTCTAGTTTATTTTATCCTAAATTGTCACTTCTCTCATTGATATTTCATTTCACATTTTTTGATCCTTAATGAAATTCGTGTTTTTATTTTCCTCAAACAACAGTAAAATGAGGACCCACTTTTCAAAACTATTTTGAGGAAGAGGACGTTTGAGGTTGCGTGCCACAGCTGTAAGCAACAAATTATCTCACTAGGGAAGAGAAGAAATACTACCCACACAATCCAACAGGAGACGTCATTCATTTTGTGTCTGGGGCAATCACTGCAATGTTATAAATGGAAGTGAGTTTCTTTTTCCATCTTTAGGTTAAAAAAAAAGTGAGAATACCCTGCTTTTTTTTTGCTTTTTTATCAATGTAAATGGTTTTACCTCTTTCTTAAGAAATCATACATGGTTGTGTGTGTGTGTGTAGCTGTGCACACGTGTTATTTTGCAGTGTTGGCTTTGACCTCATTATGCTGTTGGAAAGCTAAGTGTGTCATGGTTTAAAATGAAAGCAAGAGAGACTTTTTTTTAGCATTAAAGCACAACCTAATATCATAAAAGTAATTTTCAAAGTCTTTTAAAGAACTAGCCCTGGGCAACAGGAAAGCTCCTTTGCTATAGCATTCTGGCTGAGAAACAGGGGTAGATACACACCCAGCGACAAGAACAAGGTAAATCTTTGGAACAATAAACACTGCATCTGCTGGGTGCTAATGTTTCGAGAAATGCTGAAAGCCTGTTGTTGTAGTTTTATATTACATTCCCTAGGTGTATTTTAAACTCAAGGAATTTGATTTCCATCAAGAAGCCCAAATAAAGTATTCCAGTTGTTTTATTTATAGGCAGTTCTTTCAACTAAACACATTTCCAGATGTGTTTTCTGCTGCCTTGTTTGGAATGGTGCACGAGGTGGGGTCTGTTCCCTGCGCCTTTTTATATTGCATCCCTAGATAACAAGCAGGTTCAAATACCTCATTGGAAAGTCTTTAACTTAATTCCATCTGTTGAAAAGATGAAATCATGCTTTCAGAATTTGCCTTTCTTGGTAAACATTACTAACAAAAGCCGAATGCTTATAAAGAATACTCTAAATCTCAATTTGACATATATATGTAATTTAAGTTTTTATAAACTTTTTCTATTTAATAAAAACTATTTGGGGCTTATACAGGATGCTTTTAGAGGTCGCGATTAACTGTACCCACCCCTCCTACCCGGGCATCTACCTTCTGTGTTCTCTGATAAAAAGCAAATGAAAATTAATCTCAGGTTCAAAGTGATGTTAACTGCATTCAGGCATCTTATGATGTCCTTTATTTCCTTTGAAGCATCATCTGACAACATAACTACAATTTCAGCATAGCTGTTGATTTTTGATTGTAGGTTTTATTTTATTTTTTTATTTTTACATTCTTGGGAGAGAGGGATTTAATCTCTCAACTTTGTTGGTAAATTACACTGATGAATGCATTCTGACAGGAAGCTTTACTGAAATGAAAAGGACTCATGTGTAAGGGTGGGAATAACTATTCTAAGAGCTTTTTCATGGCTCTCGTTGCCAGGGAAACCACTGCTTTGTCTGTACGTGTTTGGAATGGCGGCCTCATTAGAACTCAGGCTCCCAGACAGTCACTTTGTGATATTGATGAAATGAAAGAAATGAACCTATTTTAGTTGATTAACTTCAAATTAAGAAAAATAGCATATTTAAAAGACAGATTTTTAAAAGCTAAACATACAGAATTATGGGGGAACTGTGAAGTTAATATTGATGAGGCCTATTCAGCCACTTGTGTGACTGGAAGAATATTTTTATTTTTTACCTTCCCTTTGCCTATTTACATATTTATGGGAGAAAGCAAATGGAGTATTAGATGTTAGTGCCACCAAATAAACTTAGATGTGAGCGATTCTGATTTTTAGATAAATATGCAGATATTTCTTCTATTAATAATTTCTTTTTTTCTTGCAGGGACTGGTCTATTTCATGGGAACAATATTAACAAAACAGATTGAATTCATTGTGACTCCAAGACATAAAAGGTAGTAAAAATCTCTGTTGGAAACCCATGTTGGCATAATTCTCATTTTTTGTTTGAAAGAACAAAAGTGGTGGCATATTCATTTGAACTAAAAAATGATCTTGTGTCAGCACCTGTAGCACAGTGGTTATGGTGCCGGCCACATGAACTGAGTCTGGCAGGTTTGAACCCAGCCCAGGCCACCTAAACAACAATGACAACTGCAACAACAACAACAAAAAAATAGCTGGGCATTGTGGCAGGTGCCTGTAGTCCCAGCTACTTGGGAGGCTCAGGCAAGACAATCACTTAAACCCAAGAGTTTGAGGTTGCTGTGAGCTGTGATGCCAAGACACTCTACCAAGGGCAACATAGTGAGACTCTGTCTCTAAACAAACAAACAAACAAATAAGTAAATAAATAAATATCTTAAGCCCTTAACGATAGAATGGACTTCTTGGCCAAGGAACCGCAGAAAATTCTTAAAGCTGAGTTGCTGGCCCTGAGGAGAAAAGACCTTAGGCATACCTCATTATGTCCCCTCCCTTTTGAAGTCACTCTTTGTCACAATAAGATACAATATTATAACAGGCCCCAGGCCCTGCAAGACAAATCTCAAATCTCTGATCACTTGAGATTCCCTAAATGTCTGGTGTTTTTCTCTGATTAACATTCCAAGCCTTTAAACAAAGCTTCATTTTGTTGACAAAATTCAAATCAAAGAATCTTTAAACCCAGATGTAATCTATAATTTCCCCACCCCACCCCCCATTTCGGGCCAAATCAATGAAAACATTCCACCTTGCAATATTGATTTAATAAGCTCATGTGCAAGTCCTGTCTTCATGAATGTTTAAAACCAGACTGTAACCTGGCTACTTTGGGCACATTTTCTGAGACGCTCCTAAAAACACGTTTTCCAGGCCATCAGTTGCACACACTTGGGTCAGCATAAACCTCTTTAAATCATTTTACAGAGTTTGGAGATTTTTTTTCCCATTAATACTCAGTAATTACATGAACCAATATTAACAAGGAGGGTGATGCAAGTTTCATTATTGCTCACAATTTAAAATGTAAAATACCGCTAACAGGCATGTAAACATCTCCAGTTCTAGGAAGCTCAGACTAACTCCCCAAATTATGCTACTTCTTCTTTATTTTTACTATGAGCCAAATCTCCTTTAGAAATTCAATAGCATTTAACATTTGTGTTTTCTTGCAAAGAAATAAAGCCTTTATGACTTTTTTATTTACCTGTATGGAACTAGAGAACGTTCTCCTTCTTAAAGTGTCTCAAGAATGGAAAAGCAAGCAGCCCATGTACTCCATACTAATTTGAAATTGGTAGATGAACAACTATAGGCCCACATGAGAGAAAGAAACACATTCTATAAGGGGGGAGGGAGAAAGGGCTGAGGAGGTTGGTCAGCTTCCACCTAATGGGCACAATGTGGGGGTATGTGGCCCAACACCTAAGTGAAGGATTCAGATACAACTCAGACTTACCTTACAAACTCAAACATGTAACCTAATTGTATGAACCCATACGTTAACCCTAAATTAAAAAAATATAAAAAAGCCTATTTACAAGATTTTTTTCTTCCAACAAAAGGAGTTTCATAAATTTCTTCTCCCATCATTTTATATGTATACTTAATGTACTATAATCTTAAATTTATATTTAATTTTTTTTCCTGAAGGGGAAAAATATAGAAAATCCAAGGAGATATCACCATATTTTTAAAAATCTATATCACTCAAATATATTAACTTCAATCACATTGGCAATACTGATTTATTGTCTGTGTACTTAATGTTTTAAGAAGAGAAATGTCAAAATGATATTCTGGACATTGCGAGCCATGTTTGGTTGGAAATGTCAACTTTAGCTGAAAATGGCTTTTAGATATTTAAGAGGAGGTGTTAGATTAAGGGTTAGTTTACAAAGGTAGAATGCAAGACATGGTTTTTAGTGTAGAACAAGAGGAATGTGCAATGAAGTCTGGGTACAACAAGAACTCCAAGGCCTGGATGAGTCAGCACATGGAAACCAGTCCAATTCATTGACATTGAAAACACTGAAGCAGTGGTTCTCAGCTTTGCTTAGTCACAAGTATCATCTAAGGAACTTAAAAAAATATTAATATCTAAGATCCAATCTCACTTTTTTGTATTCAATAGAAATGTGTTTAGGTCCAAAATGATGTTTAAAAATTGCTCTTGCCTGGTGATTCTAATGAAACCATTGGAACTCATTCTCATGCTCCTTAACCTTTCTTGAATACTCAAGATAACTAGAATATTTTTAAAATCCCCATGTCCAGATAGCACTCAGGATCAACTAAATCAATTAACTCTGACAGTGGGTCCCAAAATTTGAAAAAAATTTTAAGTGATTTCCATCAGAGTTAGGACTGAGATTCTTAATACTGCAGAAAGAGTAGATCAAGTAAAAAAGCTGGTATTTGAGAGAAACATCACATTGGATGTGGATCTGGGATATGATTCTGGAAGTATTTGGTAGATAATTAAGCACAATTCTGGAAGTACTTAGTAGGTAACTGTATAGCAACAATTTCATGGGCAAGTGCCCATCGACCCATGAATGGATTAGTAATTTGAGGTATATGTACACCATGGAATACTAGGCAGCCATAAAAAGATGGAGACTTCACATCTTTTATGTTTACCTGGATGGAGCTGGAACATATTCTTCTTAGTAAAG